>JAWQFJ010025477.1:0-11305 GCA_034096865.1 Theodoxus fluviatilis | reverse complement strand
TTATACAAGGCCATCTGAGAGGAGCCTACTTCGAAATGTGTCACAAGCAATCGTTTTATGAAGACTAACATCATAAGGCCATCATGAGAAGAGGCAACAGACGCAGTTTCATTTTTAAATTTATCAAGGCTACCGATACAACAAAGCCGTGTAGGACCACAGATTTCCTGTTATTTTGGTTCCAGACTGTTTGCGTAACTTTACTAAGGTTACCACTAAGGCGAAGTAGTTTCTGACATATGCGAGTGCGTGCAAACCATCCTGTACAATCAATCTGGTTTAGAATCAAACAACAGCACAAAGAAAACTTCAAAGAGCGAGTATCTGAAAAAGGGTCTATGGACAAAGTGACGGAAGGTTTGGTCTACGGTTGGATAGGACAACGTGCTTTCGACTGTCTGGTCAAAACTGTGCTCATTGGAATAACTCGCATCCATGTGACTTTGATACTGTTCTCATAACAGCACAGACAGTCATTGCAGCCACAGCTTCTGAGGACCACCGACGCCATGAAAGAAATCGCTAGAACAAGGAGATGCCTGGAATGATAAGCCGTAGTAAACTGTGCGACTCAGCCCATCAGTAACCTCAGCTTGAGACGGCTTACTGATTTCTACTGTACAAACAAGCCAAATTTGTATTTATCGCATTTCGAAGACAGTGGGACACCAGTGTCATTCGAGAGACGTAGGGAAAGCAAGGGAGGACAACATGCACCTGTCGCAGCCAGAGCAGAATACAGCTACTTCTACGAGTTCCAATAGCATAAGACGGCTTACTGACGGATTTCCACTGCATCACACACCAGACTTCAAGTTAACATATTTCGATGAACGTGGATCTTTAGTGTCGCTCATGACAGGCAATGAAAGCAAGGATGAAGAAACTCACATCTCCACGCACTGTACGACTGAGACTTCTAGATATCATGACCTAAAACAGCCGACTCATTGTCAATGCAGCACTTACCAAAACATTTCAAAGAACACGGGGCTCTAGCGTCCTTTAAGAACAAGAAGATAAGAGAAAAGACAGCGAATACTCACTACTCGAAGACCATGTAGAGCATTCCCTCCGAGCTGTACGTCTCCAGCAGTTCCACAATGTGCGGGTGTTTCAACATGTGGCAGATGCTGGCCTCTCGCTTCAGGTCTGCAAGAAGAGGGAGAGGGATAAGCGAATCAACAATGAACCTTTTCAAACTGACGCTCTACGGTGCTTGCTGGACGCTTCAGTGGCTCCTGCGTGCATGCTGGACATCATGCGCCAGCAACTCAACAGAAGTGTGCCGCGTATTCTCGCCATTGTGGGTGGTCGGTTAATCAGCAGAAAATGGGAAAATAAGTATGTGAACGTGTGTGCGTGCGTGCGTGCGCGCGTGTGTGTGTGAGTGTGTCTTTGTTTGGGCGTGTGTGTGTGTGCGTGCTTGTATGTGTGTGCGTGTGTCTTTGTTTGCGTGTGTGTGTGCGTGCGTGTATGTGTGTGCGTGTGTGAGCGTGTGCATGTGTGCCTCTGTGTGCGTGTCCGTGTGTCTTGGTCTCTCTCTCTCTCTCTCTCTCTCTCTCTCTCTCTCTCTCTCTCTCTCTCTCTCTCTCTCTCTCTTTCTCTCTCTTCCTCCCCCCCCCCCCCTCTTCAAGAACCAGCCTATAAAGCCTTTACACTAAGACTGTTGACAGTCCCCTTTAGACATGGTTGACGTCAGAGGCTTCAAAGCATTTCACTCGAGGCAGATTAGGTAGTGATTTGAGGACTCAGACACACACTGCCGCCCTTTTCAAGTCAAGGTTTTTCCTCCAGCCAAAACTTCCTTTAAAAAAAGACTTCACGGTTCCAGTTCAGTTTTTTCTCTCTCCAAAAGCTGCCCTAGCTTCGAACTTCCTAAAGTGCCATTCCACTTCGCTTCTCCATCAGCCTTAGCCCTGATCTTCCCGCACTAACTTTCAACTTTCAAAGGCAAATTCGAAAACCCAACTCTCATCCAAAAACGACCTTTACTTTGTCATCCTCCACGTCCAGTCTACTTCGAGAACAATGGCTAAAGTTCAACCCTAACCCTGCTTCCAAATCCATCTTCAAGCCCCCTACCCCCACCTCCACCCCCAAAGAGAAATCTCCATTCTCTCTGCTGCTGTCTACCTCGACGATTCTCATACTTCCTCTTGTCCCTGTAGCATTTCCCGTCTTCCTCAGAAAAAAAGTGAGTCTGCCCTATATCCCTTCCTTCAACCCCTTTTCATCCCCGCAGCATTTTTCTGTCTGCTCCAGCAAAGAAAGGTCTGTCTGTGTTCCTCTCTTTACCTACGTTTCTTTCCTATTCCTAAAACAATTTCCTGCCAGCTCTGGAGGAAAAAATCTATCCCTACCCCTATGTCTTTTTTTCTTTGGGGATGGAAAAGAAGGTGTGAGGGAGAGGGGGTGTCGATGCTCCAGAAATAATGTAATTCCCCACCCTGCCGTTCTTACTCCTAAGTTCTCCTCATCCCTCCAGCTTTTCCTGTCTGCTCCATGAGGAAAAAACCCAAGCCCATATACCACCATCACCACCCCTTCCCCTCCCATATCCTTCTTTTCCCTCCTCTCCCCTCAGATGCCGTCCATGACCTCGTCCTGCTTCCCCGCTCACCCAACAGGACCAAAGCTCCGTCCATACCCGGCCCTCTTCTCTGGACAGAATGGTTCCTTTCCTCTCCCTCTCCCCTCTGGGACACTGGAGCAATTTCATCCAGTACCAAGATCCATGAGCGACTAGTCGCACTTTTCACTTTTCACCTAGAGTCTCTCACCCCTCCCCTGCACGTCCAATCCCACCCTCTTTCACCCAGGTGCCATTATCGACACTGCTACCAACTCCACACGATACTCTGGAATTCCATCTCCACGGCCACCAATGCTGTATTTTCGTAGACATAATCTCCCACATAATATCCATCCTTCCTATTTCCTACAACCAGCAATTCTTTCTTTCATTCTCCCCCACTCCCAATCCCCCCAACTCCAATTGCTAGCTACTCCGATGGTTTAAATTTTCTCTGCGAACTCAACCCAGAGACCTGGATCCTTCCCTCCCTTTTCACTCTACTTCTTCCTATCTCCACCCTCTCTATCTCCACACTGGTTTTTTCCTCCAGGTGGTTTGCTTCACCCGGTCTTTTAATAGGATCCCCATTCTATTTCCTGGACTCTGTGATTGGTTATCCGAGCCCCCAGTGTCTGGTCGGATTCCGTGATCGGGCATCCTGGTCTCCGCCAAGTCTATCACGTTAGCCTTGCCTTCATGTCACATTTTAAATCTGCCTTTATGTCTGCCTTCGTCGCATTTCGTCTACCTTCAGGACTGCCTTTAAAGTCAAACTTTCATGATATTTCAAGTCAGCAGTCAACTGGCTTCATATTCGCCTTCGCCAAGCCTTGATGTCACATTCCAAGTTTACCTTCAAGACTGCCTTCAAACTAAACTTTCAAGTCACATTTCAAGTCAGTCTTCAAGTCTGCCTTCCAAGTCAAGCCTTTGTCACATTTCGTCTGCCTTCCAAGTCAAGCCATCAGGTCACTTTTCAAGTCTGCCTTCAGGACTGCCCTCAAGTCAAATTTGCAAGTCACATTCCAAGTTGCTCTTCAAGTCTGTTTCAAATCAGCCACATCTGAACTGCATCGCCTAAGCCTCAGTAAAGCTCACAAAACTCAGCCGGGGAAAAAAGCTAAAAACTGTCCATTTAACAACTTGTTTGGGTCTTTGACAATCTAAGCCCTTTGACCCCATCCATCCATCCTTCGGTCTTTGACGTCTGAGACAAGGTTTTCTCGCCATTGCTGCAATGAAGTGGTAACTAAATGCTTCTCTGCAGAAAACAACCCTGCCAAAGTAAATCCGAGCTGAAAAAACGAGAGAGAGAGAGAGAGAGAGAGAGAGAGAGAGAGAGAGAGAGAGAGAGAGAGAGAGAGAGAGAGAGAGGGTACATAGGATGAGATTATCTTTTTTACATTGCTGCCAAGCTGCGAGCAGCGTGAAATATCGCCCAGCAGAATGGGAACGACGACAGACTGCATGACAATTCGTAAGACAAAAAGTTGCGAAATTCTTACCGCATTCACCACTTAAGCAAAATCGACTATGCGGAGAGTCGAAGAACCACAAAAGCATGCTTTAACGGCATAATTCGGGCTACAATAATATGCTTCAAGATGCCATTTGCAGAAAGGATATTTATTACGACAAGGATAACAATATCGACAAATTTTAAACGCAACAATAGCAAAGCTAAAGTTTTCTTTGTCGCTTCTGAACTGTCACCTATGAAGCAAACTTGTGCAGGTGATGGACCGTAACGATCTTCCAGTGAAGCGTGTCTCGCGCTTGATTGATCAAATCTCCCAGGTGGGTGGCAGGATGGGTACGTGCAGATGCACCGAGTGAACACGGGAAAGCGAGACAGGGGTTCGGGAATGTCAGAGTGATGGAATGGAACAGACAGGCAGAGCTCTGGTTCATCAGTTCTTCTGATCGATAAGAAAGCATCAGCGAGGACTACGCATCGAATGTCCTCACAAAAACGCAATCAGCGTCCCAGTAGGCAAACTGTTCGGGTTGTCACGCGAGAGAGCGATAAACTGCACAGCCTAATTCCACGGCCAGCCCTACGTCCACCCCACATCCAGACACTCCGTCCTTCCCAGACGAGGCAGGAGTGCTTTTGACGCCAGAGCTCTGGAATCATGGGCCCTCCAAGAGGCAATAAACGGTCTCAGACGAGCGGAGCTGGCTGGGCAATGGTCGTTGGCAGACCAACGCCTCTCTTCTCTGCCTCGCCTGCTTTACTAAACTAATTGATGGCAGTCCCCCCTGCCCTCACCCCCTGCCCTCACCCCAGACACTACTTACACCGCCGTCCACCGTCATAGGTGGGAAATCATAAAAAGTAGAGAGCTTTTTCCTATGGCGTACCGATCCGAAATTTTCTCTGCAACGCAAGAGAGGAAAGAGCGATGCAACTCAGTTTATCCAAAGCCCCCCCCTATCCAATCCCCGCTCCTGCCCCCCAAACCATTACCTCTGTGCCGTCACGAGTTTCTATGAAACTATTAAAAGATGTTGGTTGTTCCTACAGCTACTGATTCGAATTTTTTATATATAAGATTTTCTGTAAGATTTTTGGCATCTTGCAGAACAAACCATGACGAAAATCCTTGAATTTGAATGGGTTTTTCCTTCATGCAGAAACACACTGATCTCTTTTGCACGTCCGACGTCTGCAAACGTGTACAGCGGTTAGAAATCCAGCTTTGAGTAACAAGTCACAACGTAAACCCACAACTTTGGCCCTCATTCTTGTCACTCAACGACAGCTACCTCTCTGCTTGCGACTCCTGCAGAACGACGGAACTGTAAACAAACACCACCACTCTACAATAGCACGAGCAGAGAATCAGCCACTGGCTCAAACATACACCCAAAACGGTGTGCAGAGTTTTAAAAAGCTATCCTCACACTCACACACACACACACACACACACACACTCACACACACACACACACACACACACACACACACACACACACACACACACACACACACACACACACACGCACACACACACACACACACGCACGCACGCACACATCAGTGCACACGTCATTTTGTGAACATTTAGGCCTCTGCCAAGAGCCTCTGGTCCCCTTCCAGAGCTACAGGAAGCGGGCCACGGTCGGATTGGAGCCCCCGCCAGTCGTCGTCACTTCTCTGCCTCCGTTCCTTCCTGGGGATTAATAATTCAGGCATTCTGGTGGGGAAGTAATTAAGGGGGGACGACGCATCAGCCAGACTCGGAGCCTCCGGACGCGAAACAGGGCCAAGGTGGGAATTTCTGCTTCGGCAACTAATCGTCACAACGCCGATCAATGGGGAGTCCAAGGGCCTGGAATTTTCACCATTCATCAAGCGCTTGGCCAATGGCAACAGCTCCTGCCCGTGTGGAAAAACTACGAATCCGCACCCATTTTCTCTCTTAGTCCCCCTCCCTGCACCCCCCCTTTTCCAACCTCCACCCCTCTTTCCCCCACTTTAATTCGCGCCCTCAACCCCCCCCCCCCCCCTTTCCTCCCTTGTCTGCTCTCCTCCACGAAGGGAGTAAGTTTAGAAGCGGGGCGAATGGCAATAATGTTCTGGCTGAATTTTTTCCCAATACCTGTGATTTGCAAAAAAACAACACCACCACAACCAATAACGTAAAAGCCGCAGCCGCCACCAGTGCCTGCACTGCCGCCACGGCACACTGGCAAGAGCAGCATCAGTCAGAATGAGCATGCGCGAAGTGTGGGTGCAGGAAGAAGAGAAGGGAGAGGCAAATCTCTGAAGACGGTGATCGTGGTGGCGATGGCGTCGACGAAAATGACGACAAAACGTGGATGGTTGGATGGATGGATGGATGGATGAATTTACAAGACCTATGAGCCTTGGAGGGCTATTTGAGACAATTCATCACGGAAACACAGAGCTGGCTAGAGTTAATCAGGTCACGATATCCTTATTAATTTTAATCGCCTCTTACGAACCGCGCAAGGATACGCGGTGGGTCTATTATTATCCCAAGCCCTCTGGCGGGGGGAGGGGGAGGGAGTAAAAGGAGGAGCAGGAGGAGGAGGAGCGGGAGCAAGAGCAGGAGGAAGACGAGAAAAAGGTGGAGGAGGAGGGGGGTGGAGGGGGAGGAGGAGGAGGAGGAGGAAGGGAGGAGGAGGAGGAGGGGGGAAGGAGGAGGAGGAGGGGGAGAAGGAGGAGGAGGAGGAGGAGGAGGGGGGAGGAGGGGGGAGAGGAGGGGGGGAGAGGAGGGGGAGGAGGGGGAGGAGGGGGAGGAGGAGGAGGAGGAGGAGGAGGAGGAGGAGGAGGAGGAGGAGGAGGAGGAGGAGGAGGAGGTGGAGGAAGAAGAGGTGGAGGAAGAGGAAGAAGAGGAGGACCAGGAGGAGGACCAGGAGGAGGAGGAGGAGGTGGAGGAGGAGCAGGAGCAGGTGGAGGAGGAGCAGAAGCATGAAAAGTAGAAGCAGGAGGAGGAGGCGCAGGAGCAAAAGCAAGAGAAGTAGAAGCAGGAGGAGCAGGAGCAGGGGCAGAAACCACAGGAGCAGGTGGAGCAGGAGAAGGAAGAAACAAAAGATTGCAAAAACACTGCAATGTCATCCCCAGGAGAAACACAACTTCCATGGAGATCAGATCAGAATCCTACACTCTTGAGCCTGAATGATTCCAGGAGGGAGAGAAGGAGGCCTAGAAGATAGCCTTCACTAAGATCGTGACAGACACCAGCTGTTTACCATTTATAACAGTGTCGTTCTGTCACAGAGGATGAGCACTAGCTCAGCCCGTTGGATGAGTCCTCTTTTAACCAGCACCGTCACGCCTTTAAGTCTGAAAAAGGCCTTTGGATAGCGGTGGAAACATAGCTCCACAGGTGCACACTTATCTAAAAATACTGAAATTCAATGTTGCTTTTACCATCACGTGCCTGCTGATTCATCATTGCTTTAGTAACGAATTAGCAACTCAAATATTGGTTAATAAGAGGGCCTCACACACTGAATGCTTGCACTGAAGAAGCAAGTTTTACTGTTACAGGTAATAACTATGAGCCATCGAGTAACACAAAAACCACTTAACGACAAACGCTTGCTTAGTTCATCCTTTAGGGAGCCGTGCCGTCCATTTGCGCGGAAATAAGATGAGTCCGTCCCAATCAATTTTCGGTATCACGTGACCACTCCGTCGCTAAAATTAGCTCTATGCCAACAGCTGATTGGGCATGGGCTGTCGTCGTGACAGGAAATCATCGAAATTCGGCGCCTTTCTTCATCCGGGCACTTGAGACGCTGACTGGTCGACTTGCTGTGTACCAAAGAAGTAGAAATGGAGTTTTCCAAACCTGCTTCAAAAGTTTGCGCTTAAGTGCTTTTACCGCCACGGCATGGCGCGTTTAAGAGCCAGTACTTCGGCAGGCGAAGAATAAAGAAAATCTATGCATTCTGTCGAGCAAAGCGTCAAAAACCGAAAGCAAATTCTAGACAGCGTTGGTGGTGGAACGGTACGCCATGCGATCGGCCTCCCATGAAAAGTGAACCAACCACCCATCAGCTTTCGAGCATGTAGCTCATGCTTAGCGAAGCAGAAAACGTGTGTTGCATCATTCACAACGTACAACTGCGCCCCTCCACCACACAGTGAATATTGTATGACACTTGGAACGTTCTGGTACCAGCATAACGTTATTTGAATTTCCATTAAAATGACCACACATTACGTATTGTTGGGAAGTCAGTAACTCTCAAAATGACAGGTGGTTAAACAGTCCAGTTTTCTAAATCAAGCGCTAAAGAGGGTGTTGTTCTTTGGCTTCTGCTAATGGATAACTCTGATCACCGCTTCGATTTCTGCACGGCATCTCACATTCAGCAAAAGCCATACAATACTCATTTCTCGGATGAACGTCGCACTGCAGTTCCCGATTCACACCTCAAGGAACTATTGATAATGCTTCCAGCATCGTAATAGTTAAGTAATGCTCGTATGATCTCAGCCCAGCAGTCTTACATCCAGTGCTCATCACTGCGTATCGCGGACACATACCTAACTAGTGCAACCTGAAGAAGGGAACATCTGCCAGGCCCGACACAAACCTAAAGTTTAAATTCCAAAATTTATTCGAGTGTTCCTTCAGTGAAACCCTGACCTTGCACCAAATTTCATCAGAATCCGTTTTGAACGTTTTGAGATATTTTACCGAATAATGAACGAAAGAAGTAACTAACGGACTAACGAAATAACAGAGGCAAAAACACAACCTCCTTCGCGAAGGTAAGCAGATAGAGTGTCAAGAGTCTCGTTTGCTTTTGTCCAACACTGAAACAATCTATCAGCTTAGACAAACATGAATTGATCAATTCATTATATGGACAGAAGCTGAAAACCCATTGCAAATGACACCAGGGAAAATGGATCTGTATCTGCCAAAAAAGATATAATGCAGGAGTATGCTGCAACAACACACGGCATGATGGCCAACCTTCAACGAATCACAGAACATGGTAACCAAAAACCGAATAAGACAAAAGACAGAGCATACTTCAACGGATTATTCATTGTAGAGTGCACATCAAACTAATTTTGCTGATTAGTCGCCATTCTGCAAATACTGTTTCGAGTACATGTGACGAATAAGCCGTCAGGCAATGGCTATGGAAGATCATTCTCTCTGTTTCATTCAGCCCCATGTTTCCTCTGCAAAAGAAGACGTTCACAGCACGAAAAAGACAAGCAGAGTATTCACCAGTGAATGCATTCTCACATATAGAGAATTAGTGGTACTAACAATCATTATCAATACACTCGGCGTCTCATTGTTTCAGTCACATTTCATAAGCTGTGTTAAGCTACAACGAATTTCAAAAAGTAAAAACTCATCATACTGAAACGTGAAAAGCTTAATATTTCAGGGCAATAAGAGACGTTTCCGTTTTTCCTGGACAGTGGTGTTAAGAGTAATCACTGAGATCACTGCCCCCTTGCTGTGGAAAGTACTCGAATATCGCAGTAGTCATGAATCGTCAGGAAGAGAGAGAGAGGTAGACCTCGAAACAGTTGGCGCCGAGACCTGGACGCCGATGTCAAGAGAACAGGCCACTCCTGGGGACAGTTGGAAAAGATTGCTCAGGACCGGGATGGCTGGAGAACCCTTGTTTGCGGCCTATGCCCCAGGAGGGGTCAAAGGCGTAAGAAAGCATGAATCGTCGCAGGCGTCTGCTTCAGGCTGACGGGAGACTGAGACGAATATGACAGGGCAACATGTGGCAAGTCGTGATTCTAATGTGAACAGTGCGATGTATCGTGACAAGGCTCGTCGGGGAATTGACAGCCTCTGGGGTGAATTGCTGGGCCGTGATGGCTTCGTGAATACTGTGATGACAGTGCCGTAGTGGTGGTGTCGGTGTTGGCGGACATGGTGATGGGTGTTGGTGATGGTGGTGACGTTGGTGCAGATTGTGACGGTGGCGGCAGTGGTGGTGGTGGTGGTAGTGATAATGGTGGCGGTGATTGAGGGTGTGGCGGAATAAACGGTGGGATTGATGGGGCGAGGATGTTAAGAAGTGGTGGTGGTAGTTGTGGTAGCGGAAGGGGCGGTGGTAATGGTGGCGGTGACAGTGGTGGTGATGGCGATGGCAACTATAATGGCAGAGATGGTGGTGGTTTGCAGTTGATGAAGCGCTGGCAATGGAGGCGATAGCGTGATGTTTGAGACGAGTGATGGTGGTGCGTGGAGATAAAAGCAGTTGTGATGTTGGTGGCAACGATGACTATGATGATAGGTTTTGGGGGAAGTGACGGTACTGGTGGTAGTTTTCGGAGTGGTGTCTGAGGCAGTGGTGACTGAGGCAGTGGTGACTGAGGCAGTGGTGACTGAGGCAGTGGTGTCTGAGGCAGTGGTGTCTGAGGCAGTGGTGTCTGAGGCAGTGGTGTCTGAGGCAGTGGTGTCTGAGGCAGTGGTGACTGAGGCAGTGGTGTCTGAGGCAGTGGTGTCTGAGGCAGTGGTGACTGAGGCAGTGGTGACTGAGGCAGTGGTGTCTGAGGCAGTGGTGTCTGAGGCAGTGGTGTCTGAGGCAGTGGTGTCTGAGGCAGTGGTGACTGAGGCAGTGGTGTCTGAGGCAGTGGTGTCTGAGGCAGTGGTGACTGAGGCAGTGGTGACTGAGGCAGTGGTGACTGAGGCAGTGGTGACTGAGGCAGTGGAGACTGAGGCAGTGGTGTCTGAGGCAGTGGTGACTGAGGCAGTGGTGACTGAGGCAGTGGTGACTGAGGCAGTGGAGACTGAGGCAGTGGTGACTGAGGCAGTGGTGTCTGAGGCAGTGGTGACTGAGGCAGTGGTGACTGAGGCAGTGGTGACTGAGGCAGTGGTGTCTGAGGCAGTGGAGACTGAGGCAGTGGTGACTGAGGCAGTGGTGTCTGAGGCAGTGGTGACTGAGGCAGTGGTGACTGAGGCAGTGGTGACTGAGGCAGTGGTGACTGAGGCAGTGGAGACTGAGGCAGTGGTGACTGAGGCAGTGGTGACTGAGGCAGTGGTGACTGAGGCAGTGCAGAAATTTCTACTGCCCATCCAAGGTGTGGGTGTGGAACGGCAGTTATGAAAAAAGGAGAGCAGGAGATAGAGATAGAGAGATAGAGAGAGAGAGACAGACAGACAGACATACAGACAGACAGACAGACAGACATAGAGAGACAGACACACACACATATATATTATATGTGACCCTCCACCACGGAATGAGTCGCTTTGT
>JAWQFJ010025476.1:17500-20069 GCA_034096865.1 Theodoxus fluviatilis | reverse complement strand
TGGCAATAGTTATGACTGTAGCAGTAGCAGCAGTGGTGATGGCAATAGTTATGACTGTAGCAGTAGCAGCAGTGGTGATGGCAATAGTTATGACTGTAGCAGTAGCAGCAGTGGTGATGGCAATAGTTATGACTGTAGCAGTAGCAGCAGTGGTGATGGCAATAGTTATGACTGTAGCAGTAGGAGCAGTGGTGATGGCAATATTTATAACTGTAGCAGTAGCAGCAGTGGTGATGGCAATATTTATAACTGTAGCAGTAGCAGCAGTGGTGATGGCAATAGTTAGGACTGTAGCAGCAGCAGCAGTGGTGATGGCAATAGTTATGACTGTAGCAGTAGCAGCAGTGGTGATGGCAATATTTATAACTGTAGCAGTAGCAGCATTAATAGTAGAAGTGCAACAGATGTAACAGAAGTAACTATAGAAATGAAATGTAGTTGAGTTAAAAGTAGACGTCCGGTTTCTGCACTTGCGGCAGCAGTTGCAGCGATGTAGGGGGACTGTTACCGAATTCGGCAGTGGCCATGCGTTCCAGACAAATAGAGACCCCACACACCCCTCAGAAAAAGGAGAAAAAGAAGGAAAAATGAAGGAAAAAAGAGGTACCGATTAAAATTGTCGAGCACTTCTGATTTCCCCCCGCCCATTTTAATACTGTATTTCACAGGGTGCATACACATTTCACAGGGTGCAAACACATTTATCAGGATGCATAATCAATTCACAGGATGCATACACATTGAGCGATATGATTTGTGTTCAACGATCCTATGACAATTGTGCAATAGTGAATAGACTCATCGTAAACATCATTACGGAACAACATAAGATGTAATATTTGAAGGGGAAGGCTTTCCTAGAGCAGGGATAACCATGGCAAGGTTTAGGTCAAGGTGGAGACCATATCAGCAGTGCTGGATGTGCTTGATGAGAAGCTCTGGTCCCACCCAAAGGAAACTGGAGAGGACATAGGGAACAGAAAAGATTTGAGAGTTTAGCTGGCAGCAGTGGTTTTCAAAAAGAAACAGTACAGCTGGGTGGAGTGTGGCAGATATCCTCAGAGCATGGAAGTCCAGTTGCAAAGAGAACATAGCAGGAGTAATTATTTCCCGAGGAAATGGAAAAGCCACAGAAAATATAACACGAATCCTGCCCCAAGGGCACGGAATAGCCGGAGGAGGCATGATAGAGATCCTGTCTGAAGTAAACAATGGAGTCAGAGGGATGGTAGCTGCAGTCTTTTACACAGGAATCCAATGGAAAAGCCTGAGGAAATACTGCAGGAGTCCTTTTCAGAGGACTCGAAACAGCCAAAGGAAGTGTAAGCTGAAGCAGAGGCCGTATTAGAAGGGAACAAACATGTCTAATATTAGATGTTTGAGGGCAATGGAAAGTTAGACGAGAAACAGCAGCAGTCCTACTATTTGGCAAAAAACAGAGTGGCAAAAAGCAAAAGCCCCCTTCAAAGGGGCAGAGAACAGAGGGGGCAAAAAGCAAAAGCCCCCTCCAAAGGGGCAGAGAACAGAGGGGCAAAAAGCAAAAGCCCCCTTCAAAGGGGCAGAGAACAGAGGGGGCAAAAAGCAAAAGCCCCCTCCAAAGGGGCAGAGAACAGAGGGGCAAAAAGCAAAAGTCTAATCCAAAGGGAGCTGAGAAGTCATGGTGGACGTTAATGGCGGTCATGTCATGAAGAAGTTCGGCAGAAGTCAGAGCTCAAGAGCAGGACAAGCCAGAGGAGGAGAGAGGCAGGAGTGCTACCCAAAGGGAACAGAGGAGCCCAAGGGGGTGTAGTAGCAAAAGTGCAGACGGTGGCGGTGGGTGGGGCCGTCGTCCAGGGGGTGGTCTCCCCCCACTCCCGACAGTGACAGGAAGTCCTCCTCGTCCCACTCCACCCACTCCTCGCTCATGCGCATGCCCGCCACGTGCTGGCAGCCCCGGGAGTGACGCAACAGGAAGAAGGGGCTCTCCATTGGCAAAGCCAGGGGCTGTGTGGGCAGACTGTCGTTCCTGGAAAGATGGAGGGGGGAATGAGCCGAAGGGAAGAAACAAACAGCGAGTAAAGAGGCGAACACCTCTGCCACTGCCCGGTCCAAAGTCCAGGACGAGAAAAGAGGAGAGTTGTGTATGGGGCCAGCAACTCTCCACGTACGAAAGACGGCGCTACAGAAATGCCGGAAAAAAACCACGCCACACGCTCCATCAGAGGATTGAGGATGAAAAAAGAGGTGAACGGGATATTTTTAGTGGTAATGAATGGGCAAGCATTCGCTGCTGAGGGGATTGGGGAGAAATGAACAGATGGGACAGAATGAAAGGAGAGGAAATTGAGACACCCCCCAAAAAACAAATCGAGAACGAATAGAAAAAATAGCCTTTATAAAGCTTTATTGGAATATCGAGGAAGGCAAGAAAGGAAGAACTGTGCAGTCAGAAAGAAATTAAAAGGACAGGAAATGTGGAATGAAAGGGGACACACATGCAGACATCATGATAGCAAAATACGTTGAGAGGATGGAAAGGTAAAAATGAAGGAAAAGAGGAATAGACGAAAGAAGTGGAAAATGATGGAAG
>JAWQFJ010025476.1:0-12500 GCA_034096865.1 Theodoxus fluviatilis | reverse complement strand
CCTAGCCACACAGAGAGGAGGATGGTGACCTAGCGACACGGAGAGGAGGATGGTGACCTAGCCACACAGAGAGGAGGATGGTGACCTAGCGACACGGAGAGGAGGACGGTGACCTAGCGACACGGAGAGGAGGATGGTGTCCTAGCGACACGGAGAGGAGGATGGTGTCCTAGCGACACGGAGAGGAGGATGGTGACCTAGCGACACGGAGAGGAGGATGGTGACCTAGCGACACGGAGAGGAGGATGGTGACCTAGCGACACGGAGAGGAGGATGGTGTCCTAGCGACACGGAGAGGAGGATGGTGACCTAGCGACACGGAGAGGAGGATGGTGACCTAGCCACACAGAGAGGAGGATGGTGTCCTAGCGACACGGAGAGGAGGATGGTGACCTAGCGACACGGAGAGGAGGGTGGTGACCTAGCGACACGGAGAGGAGGATGGTGACCTAACGACACGGAGAGGAGGATGGTGACCTAGCGACACGGAGAGGAGGATGGTGTCCTAGCGACACGGAGAGGAGGATGGTGTCCTAGCGACACGGAGAGGAGGATGGTGACCTCTAGCGACACGGAGAGGAGGATGGCGACCTAGCGACACGGAGAGGAGGATGGTGACCTAGCGACACGGAGAGGAGGATGGTGTCCTAGCGACACGGAGAGGAGGATGGTGACCTAGCGACACGGAGAGGAGGATGGTGACCTAGCGACACGGAGAGGAGGATGGCGACCTAGCGACACGGAGAGGAGGATGGTGACCTAGCAACACGGAGAGGAGGATGGTGACCTCTAGCGACACGGAGAGGAGGATGGTGACCTAGCGACACGGAGAGGAGGATGGTGTCCTAGCGACACGGAGAGGAGGACGGTGACGAGGGAACTTCGGACAGGCTGAAGGAGACTTCCACGACGGGCCCTGAGTGTTTTCGTCACAACATCGTCAGCAAAACACTTGCATACCATTGTCATAAATAATTAAGTCGCATTAATTAAACATTTTAAAACAGCCCTTCAAGATTTCCAAATATGATCATTTCCGACTGCCTAAACGCTCGATACTGTTTCCAAAATAATGTATTTTTCTTTTGCAAAGTTATATGCTTCGAAATGTTTAATCACATCCATGAATTTGCACACGACTAATGCACAGTAGCATGAAATAGAAATATATTACATTGTTTATTAATAGCTTTCAATCCACAGAAATTACATGAAAGTTTCTTGCATTTAGACTTCTTGCAAATTATAGCAAATGTTCGTACCGGCCCTTAACTTTTGCGGACTAGTGTACATGTATGTTCAATCGATTTCAACAGTTTTAATGTCACCGCTGACAGAGTTTCCCGCTTCATTGGTTGATGGAGGCTGCATGACAGGAGGAAAGATTGACAGCGGTCCAGATGACAGCTGGTGGGTAGAGAGTACCTGACAGCTGAGTAGAGTCTACTGGACAGGTGGGTAGAGAGTACCTGACAGCTGAGTAGAGCTTACTGGACAGGTGGGTAGAGAGTACCTGACAGCTGAGTAGAGTCTACTGGACAGGTGGGTAGAGAGTACCTGACAGCTGAGTAGAGTCTACTGGACAGGTGGGTAGAGAGTACCTGACAGCTGAGTAGAGTCTACTGGGCAGGTGGGTAGAGAGTACCTGATAGCTGAGTAGAGTCTACTGGACAGGTGAGTAGAGAGTACCTGACAGCTGAGTAGAGTCTACTGGACAGGTGGGTAGAGAGTACCTGACAGCTGAGTAGAGTCTACTGGACAGGTGGGTAGAGAGTACCTGACAGCTGAGTAGAGCTTACTGGACAGGTGGGTAGAGAGTACCTGACAGCTGAGTAGAGTCTACTGGGCAGGTGGGTAGAGAGTACCTGATAGCTGAGTAGTCTACTGGACAGGTGGGTAGAGAGTACCTGACAGCTGAGTAGAGTCTACTGGACAGGTGGGTAGAGAGTACCTGACAGCTGAGTAGAGTTTACTGGACAGGTGGGTAGAGAGTACCTGACAGCTGAGTAGAGTTTACTGGACAGGTGGGTAGAGAGTACCTGACAGCTGAGTAGAGTCTACTGGACAGGTGAGTAGAGAGTACCTGACAGCTGAGTAGAGTCTACTGGACAGGTGGGTAGAGAGTACCTGACAGCTGAGTAGAGTCTACTGGACAGGTGGGTAGAGAGTACCTGACAGCTGAGTAGAGTCTACTGGACAGGTGGGTAGAGAGTACCTGACAGCTGAGTAGAGTCTACTGGACAGGTGGGTAGAGAGTACCTGACAGCTGAGTAGAGTTTACTGGACAGGTGGGTAGAGAGTACCTGACAGCTGAGTAGAGTTTACTGGACAGGTGGGTAGAGAGTACCTGACAGCTGAGTAGAGTTTACTGGACAGGTGGGTAGAGAGTACCTGACAGCTGAGTAGAGTCTACTGGACAGGTGGGTAGAGAGTACCTGACAGCTGAGTAGAGTCTACTGGACAGGTGGGTAGAGAGTACCTGACAGCTGAGTAGAGTCTACTGGACAGGTGGGTAGAAAGTACCTGACAGCTGAGTAGAGTTTACTGGACAGGTGGGTAGAGAGTACCTGACAGCTGAGTAGAGTCTACTGGGCAGGTGGGTAGAGAGTACCTGATAGCTGAGTAGTCTACTGGACAGGTGGGTAGAAAGTACCTGACAGCTGAGTAGAGTTTACTGGGCAGATTGGTAGAGAGCATCTGATAACTATAGTCTACTCGACAGTCAGGTAGAGACTACCAGATAGATGTGTGGAGAGTACCTAATCAGCTCAGTAAAGTCCACCTAACAACTGAAGAAAGTCTACCTGACTGTTGCGTGAAGACTACCAGAAGGTGGGTGGAGGTACCTGACAGGTGGGTACAGTACCTGACAAGTGGAGGTAGTCAGAAAAGCGATTTTTGTTGAAGATGTCGACCGTGTCCTGCCACCTGGATCCCGTCTCCCACGTCACGTGACCGCCAGGGCAGCCCGACAGTGCGCGCACCAGGCCGTATGTGCCCCGAGGCCAGTGCAGGGGGACGCGTAGAGGCGGGTCTGAAAAGAAGAGGCCCACAGTGGCCGCCAGCACATTCGCACCAGGAGACTAGGCAGAGACATGTGTGATAAATACAGGACCACCAGAAGCAGAAACGCGCTTTTAAAGACAGACAAGCTCAAACTGCCATTTTGGTCAGCGTTCACGTAACTCGCCAGAATAAGACCAGTCCTAACTAGCGCAAGGCTGTTTGGCGCTACATGCAGAAACATGTGATAATGGTCAATCTGGGTCAGTTGCATGTTTTTGCAGAAATGCACGACAGGGGCACCGTGTGTTTATGTCCGAAAATTAAGTTTAAATGCGTAAAAATCCCATCCACAGATGCGCACTCACATACGCGCGCACACACATCCGTGCACAGGCACGTACACGTATACTAATTTAAAAAAAGCAAGTGGAAATGCATTAAGAGTTGCATCCCTTGGCACATCAAAAGGCTGTGCTTCTTCCCGTACCTGCAATTGGTTGTTGCTTCAAGATATCGAAGTCACCATAGAAAGATTATGCGTCCAGTACATAGTTTGAAGCAATTGAAGGAAAAGAATGAACGCAAATCTGAACTCAGTGAGAGGTAATTAATGAACAAGAAATGAACAATGTGAATTCGCAGTTGCGAGTTATCGGTTGTTTGGGCTGCTGAAAAAATTAGCAGAAAAAACGCATTGAAAAGTTGCAAATTTCAGGAGTGGGGAGAGTAAATATCCTCCAGCTAATTTATTTCCACAATCAGCTAGAGATGTGAATAAGTGTGCGGAAACCGCAATGCTATTTAGGTAGCCGAAAAAAGTGACGGCCGAAGGATCAGTAAGGGAGATAAATTACTCTCCCCATCCCTACCCCTCCAACCCCAGCGGCACATTAAGTATGCTTACAAACACGTGCACAAAAACAAACACAAGAATGCGCATGCGCACCTGAGACGGAGGGCGTCATCTTGAAAGCTGCGTACTCAGTGAGGGCCTGGTGCAGGTGCGCACGCCACACCGGAAGTGCGGAGGACTGAGCATGCGCAGCAATCTCTGTCCAACGGTCTGCCCACAGCTCCTCCACCATGACGTCAGCGATAGGTATGATCTGTGACGTCACAACCGGTGTAAAAACTTCACCGTCAAACAAAGGAGGTTCCGGGCTGCCCTTAACACGAACTGCTGGAATCGTTTGCAAAATCAATTATCTAGACAAGAACGACGTCAGCAAGGTGAGGATAGGATTTATATACAAAACAAGCAAAGACGGCGAGTGGGCAAATATCTTATTCTCACAAATGGCGTCTCTTGCTCAATAATATTCAACGTTCGAGGCAGATCCAACAGTGAACAATTTGGATATACTACTACTGATTTTAAAATCTATTAAATGTCCTCGATGTTTGCTTTCTCTATTTTAAAAAGCGTCATCTTTACTGTTGAGTCTGTTTAAAGGTCAAAACATTGACAAACCCAGAAATGGCTGCTTATGCAGCATCTGGAAGACCAGAGAGAGAGAGAGAGAGAGAGAGAGAGAGAGAGAGAGAGAGAGAGAGAGACAGAGACAGAGACAGAGACAGAGAGAGAGAGAGAGAGAGAGAGAGAGAGAGAGAGAGAGAGAGACAGAGAGGAAGGACACCTACAGTCAGGTGGATGGGCTCAGGCATGGAGGGAGAGCCAGACTGCAGCACGTGCTGGAAACTGCCAAACTGCGCCTTGAAGATGTCACTGGCCTTGAACTGGTCGAAGTCCAGGCCCAGGGAGGCCCCGGCGCCCATGTATGATCCTCCCAGTGACACCCCGACACCCCCCTGCAAGTACATCCATTGCTTGCTATACATGTAGGATTCCCCCAGTGACACCCCAACACCCCCCTGCAAGTACAACCATTGACATACATGTATGATCCCCCCAGTGACACCCCAACACCCCCCTGCAAGTACAACCATTGCTATACATGTAGGATCCCCCCCGTGACACCCCGACACCCCCCTGCAAGTACAACTATTGCTATACATGTAGGATTCCCCCCGCGACACCCCGACACCCCCCTGCAAGTACAACTATTGCTATACATGTAGGATCCCCCCGCGACACCCCGACACCCCCCTGCAAGTACAACTATTGCTATACATGTAGGATCCTCCCAGTGACACCCCGACACCCCCCTACAAGTACAACTATTGCTATACATGTAGGATCCCCCCAGTGACACCCCGACACCCCCCTGCAAGTACAACTATTGCTATACATGTAGGATCCCCCAGTGACACCCCGACACCCCCCTGCAAGTACAACTATTGCTATACATGTAGGATCCCCCAGTGACACCCCGACACCCCCCTGCAAGTACAACCATTGCTATACATGTAGGATCCCCCGCGACACCCCGACACCCCCCTGCAAGTACAACTATTGCTATACATGTAGGATCCCCCCGCGACACCCCGACACCCCCCTGCAAGTACAATTATTGACATACATGTAGGATTCCCCCCGTGACACCCCGACACCCCCCTGCAAGTACAACTATTGCTATACATGTAGGATCCCCCCGCGACACCCCGACACCCCCCTGCAAGTACAATTATTGCTATACATGTAGGATCCCCCCGCGACACCCCGACCACCCCCCTGCAAGTACAACTATTGCTATACATGTAGGATCCCCCCAGTGACACCCCGACACCCCCCTGCAAGTACAACCATTGCTATACATGTAGGATCCCCACCCGTGACACCCCAACACCCCCCTGCAAGTACAACCATTGCTTGCTATACATATAGGATCCCCCCAGTGACACCCCGACACCCCCCTGCAAGTACAACCATTGCTATACATGTAGGATTCCCCCCGTGACACCCCGACACCCCCCTGCAAGTACAACCATTGACATACATGTAGGATTCCCCCCGTGACACCCCAACACCCCCCTGCAAGTACAACCATTGCTATACATGTAGGATTCCCCCCGTGACACCCCGACACCCCCCTGCAAGTACAACCATTGACATACATGTAGGATTCCCCCCGCGACACCCCGACACCCCCCTGCAAGTACAACCATTGCTATACATGTAGGATCCCCCCAGTGACACCCCGACACCCCCCTACAAGTACAACCATTGACATACATGTAGGATTCCCCCCGTGACACCCCGACACCCCCCTGCAAGTACAACCATTGACATACATGTAGGATCCCCCCAGTGACACCCCAACACCCCCCTGCAAGTACAACCATTGACATACATGTAGGATTCCCCCCGTGACACCCCAACACCCCCCTGCAAGTACAACCATTGACATACATGTAGGATTCCCCCCGTGACACCCCGACACCCCCCTGCAAGTACAACCATTGCTATACATGTAGGATTCCCCCCGTGACACCCCGACACCCCCCTGCAAGTACAACCATTGACATACATGTAGGATTCCCCCCGTGACACCCCAACACCCCCCTGCAAGTACAACCATTGACATACATGTAGGATCCCCCCAGTGACACCCCAACACCCCCCTGCAAGTACAACCATTGCTATACATGTAGGATCCCCCCAGTGACACCCCGACACCCCCCTGCAAGTACAACTATTGCTATACATGTAGGATTCCCCCCGTGACACCCCGACACCCCCCTGCAAGTACAACCATTGCTATACATGTAGGATCCCCCAGTGACACCCCAACACCCCCCTGCAAGTACAACCATTGCTATACATATAGGATCCCCCCAGTGACACCCCGACACCCCCCTGCAAGTACAACAAAGGCTAAAGATGCCTAGAAATCTACCAACATACCAGCCCCAGTCATTACGAATGCAAATACCATAACATCACCGTTCTCCTTTAAGTACATGGAGACCACTCGAAGAAACTTACTCCCTCCTTCAAGTGGCATGATTTGTAGACACCCTGTACAGAAGGCCGTGTTACCATGACAACACAGACTTTAAAAGGAAACGAAGAAGACTTCATAGACAGTAGAAGGAGATGGAGAAGACAGATACTACGAGGAGACGAAGACGGACAGAAAATAGAGGGAAAAGAAGACTACAGACTAGAAGGAAACGGAGAAGACTACACAGACACTAGAAAGAAACGGAGAAGACTGCACAGACACTAGAAAGAAACGGAGAAGACTGCACAGACACTAGAAAGAAACGGAGAAGACTGCACAGACACTAGAAAGAAACGGAGAAGACTACAGACATTAGAAGGAAACGGAGAAGACTACACAGACACTATAAGGAAACGGAGAAGACTACAGACATTAGAAGGAAACGGAGAAGACTACACAGACACTATAAGGAAACGGAGAAGACTACACAGACACTATAAGGAAACGGAGAAGACTACAGACATTAGAAGGAAACGAAGAAGACTACACAGACACTATAAGGAAACGGAGAAGACTACAGACATTAGAAGGAAACGGAGAAGACTACACAGACACTATAAGGAAACGGAGAAGACTACAGACATTAGAAGGAAACGGAGAAGACTACACAGACACTATAAGGAAACGGAGAAGACTACAGACATTAGAAGGAAACGGAGAAGACTACACAGACACTATAAGGAAACGGAGAAGACTACAGACATTAGAAGGAAACGGAGAAGACTACACATACACTAGAAGGAAACGGAGAAGACTACACAGACACTAGAAGGAAACGGAGAAGACTACAGACATTAGAAGGAAACGGAGAAGACTACAGACATTAGAAGGAAACGGAGAAGACTACACAGACACTATAAGGAAACGGAGAAGACTACACAGACACTAGAAGGAAACGGAGAAGACTACACAAACACTAGAAGGCGATGAAGATTAGACAGACACGAAAAGGACACGTCACCTCTTTCCTGACATGGTCCAAGAACTGACTGAGAGTGGCACGCGACCTCTCAATCCGCCTGACCCCCAACTCCACTTCCTGTGTCACGTGCTGTAAGGTAGAAACAGTAATTAGTCCCTGCCGTACTGAACTAAGACTCCTTTGTTTCCTTAGTGGATCACAATCACACACACACACACACACACACACACAAACACACACACACACACACACACACATCCATACACACATACACTCACACGCGCATACACACATACACACACACATCCACACACACATACACATACGCACATACACACATACATACACACACACACACACACACACACACACACACACACGTACGTACGGTGCCCCAAGCATCCAGGAAGGCCATGTACTCAGGACGACTGTAGTTTAGGGGAAGTCTGCTGACTGCCTGGGCGAAGAATGACGTCACATTGAAACCTCTGTCTGCTGCCATCTCTGACGCGTAGCGCGCACGCCCAAGGTTGCAGACCGTGACGTCATCGCGGTAGACGTAGTGCTCAAGGTTGGTGCTGTTCTGTGCACTCCGGAACTCTACAACGACGGCAAACCTACACAGACTCTGTTCTGCTCAGAACTAGCTTTAAAAACAAACAAACAAACAAAAAAACAAACAAACAAACTAACCCCTCAAGGCACAGAACAAGACAGCAAATTCATCCTGACGATCGAGGAGGGGAAAAGTAGTTATCGACAATTTTACTCCTTCAGCATGCTAGTTTCCTCTATCATCATTGCCCTCATAATCTCCATCATCGTCGTCGTCAGAGTCGTCGTCGTCATCGCTAGTTAAGACAAGGAAATTCACAGACACCATACTCGCGTGCGCAGAACAATATTCGCAAACACAGAAAAATGGATCCAAACACACACCACACAGAATCACGAGCGCGCACACACACACACACACACACACACACACACACACACACACAGACACACACACACGCGCGCGCGCGCGCACACACACACACACACACACATCCAGAGAGAGAGAGAGAGAGAGAGAGAGAGAGAGAGAGAGAGAGAGACACTCACACTCACACACACACCTACGCACGCACGCACTCTCTCACGCAGACTGCCAGAGCGATGCAATACGTACTGGGACTCAGACTGAAGGCAGCGTTGACAAGTCCGGCGATGGCGCCACCTGGTAACAAATTCAGGCAACCTTTGATTTGGCTCAGTCTCTGGAGCGTCCATGCTGGTGCATTCAACGCAGCGACAGATAGACTTCCTGACATGACAGTCTCTCTGGAGTGTCTCAGCTGGTGCATTCAACACAGCGACAGATAGGCTTCCTAACAAGAGAATTTATCTGGAGTGTCCCAGCTAGTACATTCAACACAGCGACAGATAGACTTCCTGACATGACAGTTTTTCTGGAGTGTCTCAGCTGGTGCATTCAACACAGCGACAGATAGGCTTCCTGACAAGAGAATTTATCTGGAGTGTCCCAGCTAGTACATTCAACACAGCGACAGATAGGTTTCCTGACATGGGAGTTTATCTGGAGTGTCCCAGCTAGTGCATTCAACACAGCGACAGATAGGTTTCCTGACAAGAGAATATATGTGACCAGCCACGACAAAACCAGTGCTAAGTCATTTTGTGGACAAAATAGGGTTTTAATATTTTTGAATTCTGCATTCATTTCTGTTTGTTTTGATATAAGAATGAACAGTGTGAGTTAATTAGAATAGGAGTTACAGGCATTTCAAGTTGGGTACTGAAGCAGCGGTCATTTTGAAAAAACGGTCTCAGAAGATTTACCCTCTTCAGACATTAAACACCTTAGCAAAGGTATTTCTAACTCCGTTTCCAAAAATAGCTGACCTTATTTTTCTTCGACATCCACAGAGCGGGAACGCCGAGAGAGCGGCCTTTCTAACGGTATATAACATGAAGGGGTTCTGCAAGGGTTTAGGTGTGTTTATTGCAGCTAAAATGAGGCAATTAACGCTAATTACAGGGAGCTTTTGAAACAATACATAACACAAAAGTCTTTATTTTACCATCAAAATATACTTCTTCAAAATGTTTCCTTTGCTGGCATGATAGTTTGAACCATGTAGAATCTATTTTTATCAAAAGTGAAAATCACCCAGATTGACCCTCTCTGCCTTTTCTCAGACTTTGCGCAAAATAGGGCAGCGCGACTTAGCACTGTTTTTGTCGTGGCTGGTCACATATCTGGAGTGTCCCAGCTAGTTCATTCAACACAGCGACAGATAGGTTTCCTGACAAGAGAATATATCTGGAGTGTCCCAGCTGGTGCATTCAACACAGCAACAGATAGGTTTCCTGACACGAGAGTTTATCTGGAGTGTCCCAGCTGGTGCATTCAACACAGCAACAGATAGGCTTCCTGACATGACAGTCTCTCTGGAGTGTCTCAGCTAGTACATTCGAACTGAACTGAACTGAACTGAAAATTTTATTGTAGAGGCCATGCCGGCCCATTACAATATGACTGAGAACGCGTTTAAATGACTCGGAACGTATGTACACGACATCACTACTTGTCACCAGTAGTGGAATGAGGGCGCGCGCAGACACATGGCAAGAGTCTATCAGCGAATCATTTTCGCGAAGTCCGTGCAGATTGCTTTCTCAAGGCGACACGCTCGCTCCTCCTACTTGGTCTGCCGACGTCGTCATCAGCCCTGCCATGATGTCGGGATGGTGATCGTGGGCGAATGTGGAATGCTTTCTCTGTTTGGGACTTGCTTCTGAGGGCTTCTTCAGTGGAGTCTGCAGCTAGTTGCGACACGGCAGAGGAAGATCTGGGTGATGCCTTAGGTTTTCCGAGTCTGTCTGCCTCATGACGTGGAGTACAAGCAGTAGCAATGTCACTTCTTATTTCCAGAACATCTTGCTTGCACTGTGACACACTTTCTTTGAACAGCTTTGCAAAGTTGTCAAGCGCTGCCATGATGTCTTCAGATGTCGTTTCTCTGGGAGTCGAAGTTGGCGAGGAGAGCATACCATCGTTGTTGTCGCGATCGGGTCCTGGTAACTGGCTAGTACGTTCTCCTGCATTCTCCGTGGCCAAGCAAGTGTGTTCATCTGGGAGGTCAAAGGTCACATCTGATGGGGTGGTGTGCTCCATTGTAGCCCGTGCATTTCGTGCAGCAGGAGCAGTATCAAAAGCAATGTTTGCGACATTACAGATTTGATCATTCTCGAAGAGAGCATCGCGTGAAGTATGGGGCTCACCAAAAGTTCCATGTTTCTCTGCCCGTCGCCGGTCTCGTCTCTGCTGAGAAGGTGGTTTTCTCTTCCACGTTCCTCTGTTGCTGCTGTGGCTGACGAGCAATGGCTGACCATCCCGTTGCCTGAACCTCAGGATAACCACAGTTCTGCCAGGTTCGCCGAAAATTTTCCAAGACGACATTTCCTCGCTGGCTAACAGGGACAACAACGACGCTTCAACAGCTGCTGGAAAACCGGCGACTGGCATGGCGTTGCTTTCTGGTCAAGAATGTATCAGAGCCGAAGTAAAGGCTGCTACTTGACGCGCGCCGCTCTAGTACATTCAACACAGCGACAGATAGGCTTCCTGACATGACAGTTTATCTGGAGTGTCCCAGCTGGTGCATTCAATACAGCGACAGATAGGCTTCCTGACACGAGAGTTTATAACGTGAGACTCGTGGTTCGGTAAATTTTCCTTCAAGAAAGAATACGCAACCACTCTCCAGGTTTGATGCCAAGGACATTCTGTGAACCCGAGTCGGTCGCAGGCAGGCGAAGTCTATAGTGGACTAGAATGAGCTACGATTGTCTCAGTTTCCTTGTACAAGTCGAAAGATGCCAGCAACACCTCTATAGTGGACTAGAATGAGCTACGCTTGTCTCAGTTTCCTTGTACAAGTCGAAAGATGCCAGCAACACCTCTATAGTGGACTAGAATGAGCTACGATTGTCTCAGTTTCCTTGTAAAAGTCGAAAGATGCCAGCAACACCTCTATAGTGGACTAGAATGAGCTACGATTGTCTCAGTTTCCTTGTACAAGTCGAAAGATGCCAGCAACACCTCTATAGTGAACTAGAATGAGCTACGATTGTCTCAGTTTCCTTGTACAAGTGGAAAGATGCCAGCAACACCTCTATAGTGGACTAGAATGAGCTACGATTGTCTCAGTTTCCTTGTACAAGTGGAAAGATGCCAGCAACACCTCTATAGTGGACTAGAATGAGCTACGATTGTCTCAGTTTCCTTGTACAAGTGGAAAGATGCCAGCAACACCTCTATAGTGGACTAGAATGAGCTACGATTGTCTCAGTTTCCTTGTACAAGTCGAAAGATGCCAGCAACACCTCTATAGTGGACTAGAATGAGCTACGATTGTCTCAGTTTCCTTGTACAAGTCGAAAGATGCCAGCAACACCTCTATAGTGGACTAGAATGAGCTACGATTGTCTCAGTTTCCTTGTACAAGTCGAAAGATGCCCAGCAACACCTCTATAGTGGACTAGAATGAGCTACGATTGTCTCAGTTTCCTTGTACAAGTCGAAAGATGCCAGCAACACCTCTATAGTGGACTAGAATGAGCTACGATTGTCTCAGTTTCCTTGTACAAGTCGAAAGATG
>JAWQFJ010025475.1:30000-39429 GCA_034096865.1 Theodoxus fluviatilis | reverse complement strand
TGTCGGCTGGCAGTTCCGCATGCCTTCCTGGCATGGCCGCGCGCTCATCCCATGTTTCTCATCTCCCATGACTTGTGCAAATAGATAACGGTTGCGTTCGTCTAACCTTTGACAACCCCTAATGCCCCGACGAAACGATATTGATAGGGTAAAGTTGAATGCATGTCATGGAAACTGTATCGAGGTGAAATCGCAATCATTAGAACGCCCCGTTTTAATTTTCAAGAATTAACAGACAAAATGCGGTGAAAGTGGAAGACAGCGTATGTGGAGTTTGTGTCGTCCGTTTTCTTAATCTTTCTTGATATGAGAAAAAAAGCACATTAAAAACAGCTGAAATGGAAACGTCCTTCTTTATTTGAATCTCCATCTTAATAGTAATATGACGTTCCTTACAACTCGACATCTTATTGAGGCAAATGACCGATTCTCTTAGTTTGACCCTTCCAGAGCCCAAAATAGTTCATTTGTTCCCCATAATAAATTTCCAAATTCAATTCAGCTTGTTACGATTATCCATGTCGTATGTGTTATATCATTTACATGGCACGCTTTGTTTATTCTTTAGTAAATACAGTACTCATCGTTGATTCCTTTTTATATCTTTATTCATACTCTCATCCTACATAAGAAGTGCCAGACCCTACTCACTGAGGATGGAAGCAACAACTGCGATGCAGCGCCGTTCTCACAACATTCATCTAAATTTACCAGTGTGCAGGGCATTACATTGCTGCGGTTAGTAATCGCGTCATTGCGTGGCTGTTGTGGCGGGAAGGACAGCCAGGTTTGTGCCACGTTTGCGTCGCATACTTTGGGGGCCCGTTGTTGGGCCACGCAGCTCCCGCGGCAAGAACACCTACGTTTCCCCCTCCTTAATAGCGCAGAGCATTGAAGAGTCTTGTCAAGTAGTACCTATTTGGTTACCAATGATTGCAAAACAGTCTCCTGGTATTTCGTCCAGACCTGGAGATTTCTCTGATCGTATTCGATCTACTGCATTCATGACTTCGCCTGCCACAATATATTTATCTAGCATATCATTGGAAACGGCCTCATGACAATTATGGCTTTTAGCAGTCTTCACCGAGTTTTGGTCTAGGTTCATCTGGAAAAGTTTCTCGAAACGGTTTTTCCAAATCATTATATCAATATCTACGGGAGAGGTCAGCTTACAAGTTGCCTTTTTAACAAGAGACCAGAATTTGTGTGAATCATTTAAACTATCCATGAGAGCTATCCTGGAAGCTCTGAAATGAGAGAGAGAGAGAGAGAGAGAGAGAAAGAGAGAGAGAGAGAGAGAGAGAAAGAAAGAAAGAGAGAGAGAGAGAGAGAGAGAGAGAGAGAGAGAGAGAGAGAGAGAGAGAGGAATACTCGCACGAAAAAGGCATATCAGCCTGTCGAGACAAGCGAGGTCTATTTGGTGGAAACTGAAGTTCTTTCTTCCTGACTTGCTCCTTCGAGGATCCGTTGCAGCCAGATGTTCAGGCGAGCCAGGCACTCTTACTTATGTCTGAGCATGTACAAAGCCTCTAAGCACCTCAGTCTGCAATCTGATGCTCTAGTTAACGCTCGCCAGCCGTTATCGGATGCTTGGATGGAGTTCAAGGTGCTAAACTGGCATGGATTCCACTCAATCGGAAGCAGAACCGAGTGCGCTTTAAAGTGGTGAAGGGAACTTGTAGAATGATATCCCCTTGAAGCAGCCATGAACTCTCATGTGGCAGAAGTGCTTTCTTCGGGATGGATTAAATGATGATGGGGTGAATAAGGAAAAAATAGAGAAGTTCCGGATGTGAATGAAAAGTCGCTACAGAGAATCAACATTCTTTGGCTTTGCCCTGATTTAACTAACCTCTTTTACGAGTCCCCTTGATTTAGACGTTACTATATCCATAGTGTGGTTATCTTGTTCTGTTGCAAACTTTCATAATCAAGGTCAATTGCCTGAATGGGACAAAAGCAATATACAATGGTGGTTTTGACGGAAGAGCTTATCATTAGAACTCCCGCTGGTCAAGTCGCATTTCTGTGCAGGCCGCCCCTCCCAGATCGCTGCCGCAGTGCCGTGTGCCTCCCAGATCGCTGCCGCAGTGCCGTGTGGCGTTGTAGAGACTAGTTCTATACACGGTCTTTGGTGGAGACCATCAAGGACGCCACTGGAGTGTTCGCCAACCACATGGATGGCACTGGCCACTAAGATGGTTGTCTGCCACTAGTATCAGTGATTATGGATCAATAAATTTGTCAGGAAAAATTCTGAATTCTGTATTCTGGTGCTGTGTCCTTGTGGGCTGTCGGGTGACAACTTTTGTTGTACATGGACATGTCCACACTGTGAAAAGAGTTGCTGCGTGAATAGACTACTGTGTTGCAGGTTGGTGTCGAGGATTCTTATTCAATCTTTGAAGAAAAAAAAACACAACTAAACAAATGTATACTAGCGAGCCAAGAACGAGAGAGTACAAGATTCTTCGTGAACCAAACCTAAATTTAATTTTTATAGAATTGGCGAGCTTCTGGTAATGTGGCCATTGAAAGATGAAGACAAATAAGTTGCAGCCCCGGCCGGAGTCTTCGGACGCGTTTGATACAACCTGTATCCCAGCCGGGGGTTCATGCAATGGATGAGTTTCCCTCTTGTCCTCTCCTTTTGCCATTCAACACCTTTCCTGGACTTCCTCTGAATCAAACTGTGTGCTTGTGTTTATTTCGAGCAAGAGCTTGATACAGTCCTGCATCTCCATGTGGTGTCACGAGTGCATCCGTGGCTCCGCCTCCTCCGCTGACCTTGTCTAATCGCCGTGTTGACTCCGCCCACAACGCATCACAAGCTGATGCTGCACAGAGAAGTATTGAAACATCACTTTGCACGAGAGTGAAGGCTGTTTTGGACCAGTCGTGGCAAATTTTGAGGATTAATAAATGTAAAACATAGTTGACACGTTTTGGGCATGTACATACAGCTGATACATTTGCCCCTTATAGGCAGGTATTTGGAAAATTAACCAGAAGCTTTTGTGTCGTTTGTTTGTTTAGTCCACAGCTTGTCAACCTCTCTCAGTTTTAAAGTGAATGCACTAAGTCAGGGGGTGGCTCCGAGGGACGGCAATGTCGATGCTACTCACGACATGACTAAGAGCAAACACTTGACTAAAGCTCTGGTCTTTCGTGGTTCTGACTGGATGGATTCACAGAAGAAAGACTTGTCTAACACCCTCACACTCAAAAGACACAATTCCAGTAGTTTTTGTACGTATATTTTATTACAAAATGTTGTAAAACATAAAAAGCAAAATATAAATTTTGTGCGCGTGATGAATGGGGGGATGAGGTGTCACAGGTGGCTGAAAGAGAAAAAAACACTATGAATATTTTGAGTTTTGAAGAAACGCAGAAAAGGTTTTTATATTTCTTTTTCAATGTAGCACAAACCTATTCACTGTCCAGATGGCAGGGATTCAATTTATATAAGTTTCGATCGAGTCTGGCTGCCAATGAAATTAGTCGCCCGCCCATGTTCCTTTTTAAGTAAAGAACATTATTGTTAATAGGATTGCAAATGCTGCGCAGAAGAATACACTCATGTAGTGTGTGGAGAGTGCAGGGAAGCGCAGGTCAAGAAACTTGAGAGAGAGAGAGAGAGAGAGAGAGAGAGAGAGAGAGAGAGAGAGAGCAACAGACAGCAAGAGAGCAAGCGATAGACAGAGAGATATACAGAGAATATGAGAGAAAGAGAGAGCGATAGACATAGAAAGAGCGATTGACAGAGAGAGAGAGAGAGAGAGCGATAAACAGAGAGAGATATAAACATATATAAAAACAGAGAGAGAGAGAGAGAGAGAGAGAGAGAGCAACAGGCAGCGAGAGAGCAAGCGATAGACAGAGAGATATACAGAGAAAATGAGAGAGAGAGCGATAGACATAGAAAGAGCGATTGACACAGAGAGAGAGAGATAGAGAGAGAGCGCGATAAACAGAGAGATATAAACATATATAAAAACAGAGAGAGAGAGAGAGAGAGAGAGAGAGAGAGAGAGAGAGGAGAAGAAGGAGAGAGTACGACACAGTGAGGATAGACCTCTAGGAGAAACGTGAACCTCAGAGATGAGCAGAATGGGATGGGTTGCTAGCTAGCGTGGCAACGACGAGGATGAAACCTAGGAATTGCGGCACTCACCATTGTTAGCACTGGTGATGGAGAAGGTGGTGGGAATCTTGTCAACCTGTGGTAACGCTTTCCGCAGCCGTGGTCGATGCAACATCTGCAGTGGGTTCCGACGTGACGCCACTGCTGCTAGTGTCCACTACTCCGCTATTGGGAGTGGACTCTGCGAGGGCAGTAGATCCGGCAACCAGGCTTTCTGTTGTCTCCTCTGCAGCAGAGGATTCTGGAACCGTGGTACTTCTAGTCGTGCCGGAATTCTGAGACGAATTATCGGCGGAAGACGTGGATTCAGGGACGGATGTGGCAGAGGCGTCGCTGGGAGATCCTACGTCACCGGTGCTGGTTTGGATGCTGACGACAGCAGCAGATGACGTCTCGAGAGGAGCTCCATCGGTGGCTGAGCTTCCTGTGGAGACGGCAGGTTCTGCGGTGCTTTCGCCATTGACCACGGCAGCTGAGGAAGAAGGTGCAGCACTGGTTTCGGGCGTAGCAGTGGGGTCGCCGGTGGCACCGTTGGTGGCACCTGAGGTCGGGTTGGGTTCAGGAGCGGCGCTCGTCGTGGAGGTGACGTCGTCAGTGACGCTGACACCTGCAGACACTGTGGAGGCCTCAGTGGAGGCCACAGTGGAGGCCTCAGTGGAGGCCACAGTGGAGGCCTCAGTGGAGGCCACAGTGGAGGCCTCAGTGGAGGCCGCGGCTGTGGGAGCGTCAGTAGCGGTGGCAGCGCCGGTCGCACCTGTAGCGTCGGTTGCGTTGGAAGCGTCAAAGCCAGCGGACCCGTCAGTGGGGCTGGACGCATCAGTGGTGTTGGAGCCAACAGTGATATTGGACGCATCAGTCATATTGGACGCATCAATGATATTGAACGCGTCAGTCATATTGAACGCGTCAGTGATGTTGGACACGTCGGTTTTAATTGAAGTCTCGGTAACGTTCGAGGCATCGGTGATGTTGGAGGACTCAGCAGTCGGGACGATGGGGGCAGGTGTGGTGGGCGTGTATGGCGTGGAGGAAGTCAGCCTGGACAGGACGACGTAGCAGTAAGGGAAAGGGTTGATCAGGCGAATGATCTGGCGACAGAAGGGGCCCATGCGCATGTTGTTGCAAAGAGTGAAGACGTAGTTGAGTCGCTCCACACTCTGTCGGCAGTGGGCCACGAGGTGGCTGTCGATGATGGGCAACTGGGGGAACGCCGTCGTGGCTAGCGTGGCAGCGTCGGTGACGCCGTTCACATTTCCTGTGGCCGATGGAGTCACGCTGGGGCTAGGGGTCGTCGTGGACCCGAACCAGGGGCCAGCGCTGGAGGATTGGAACACGGGGAAGGGGGTTGAGCTCGGAAGCCAGGGGGACAGGGTGGGAGACCATCCCCAGGGGGAGGTGGTGGTGGTGGTGACTGGGGCCCAGGGGCGGCGCCGCTCCCCGAGTGTCTCTGCCTCCTGCTCCGCCAGTTCGGCAAGCACCTCTTCACACTCGTAGCGACCGAACAGCTTAGAGATTTCCTGGCAGATTAGCTTGTGCTGAGGCAGGGGATTACGGCAGGACAGTCGGTTCAGGTCGGCTTTGAATTGCTGGCATCGCTGCTGTCCATCAGACCCGACAGCGAGAAGGGCGATGACGAGAAGAGAAAAGGGCTGGACGAAGCTCATCGTGACTGATGACTGGTGAAGGAAAGATGATTGTAAACTTGCAAGTTCTTGGTGGGATTTCTCAAGGAAAAAGTGGCGGTTCACACTGTAAAAGTTTTGGTTGTCTCTTTTCAGATTGTAGCTGCCTGCAGCTTGACTATCTGGAATCACAGATCCTGTTGCTGAAGAAGGTTCTTGGAGAGGCTCACAGGTGTCGCGTCGATAGGATCTTCAAGCTCTGTGGTTTTCTTCGCCGGTTTTCTCCTTAGCTTTCGTCTTTGACCGTCCCGCAGTCGACTGCCTCTCTGTCTGCGCATCTCTTATTTATATCCTCCTCCAACAACGACGCAAGTCATGGCTCCGCCCCTTCATTCCCATTGGCTGTTTCCGCCCGTGTTTACAGCGCATCTCGAGACAAAGCATGCGTCATTCAGCGTCGTATATGGAAGCTACTTGCACGAAAAATAGTGTTCCCCTTGCCTTAACTGCTTCCTTCGGTGATGAGGTGCACCTATCACCGAGTGTATTGTACATCTACTGTGTTCATGTCATAAGGTGCACCTATCACCGAGTGTATTGTACATCTACTGTGTTCATGTCATAAGGTGCAGCTATCACCAAGTGTATTATACATCGGCTGTGCTCATCTTCTATTCAGTTATCCCTGCTTCTGTCTCTCCCACCCCCTGTCCTGTGTGTCAGACCTCTCTCCAACCCCCCTTCCCCATCCTTTCTGTAATAAGGCAAGCTGACCAGCTGACCGCTCTGCGACCCCTCCTCTGCTGTGGTCTGATTGTCGGTGCAGCTGCCCTGTCAGTCACTCCTTACATTAGCGTGACCCCTGGCTAGTGAGGCGTTTCTCCCACTCTGGCATCTGAATTGTAACATTTTGACTATGAATATGATGTTTCCTTTCAAGTAAGACAACCACTTGCAACGGCATATGATTCATTCAATAGGCTGTGTTATGCTGAATGAGGCAACATTTGTAAAAAGTAATTTCAAAGCGAGTTCAATTAAGTAATCTCTGTTTTCTTCCAAATAGAAGCACGACCCGGGAGCCATGGTTAGGATCTGTGGAACAATCCCCACCCTGGCTCCTGTGAGGTCCGTGAATCCGCTTGATGGGGAGACGGCACACAACCAGAGAGACCATTTCACCACCCGGGTCCAGAAGTTCATTTACAAAGAGCTTGTACCAACGGCCAATAAAGAGCGGAAAGTAATTCGACTTCGCCCCTGCGTCTTACTTGACTCCAACCTTACCACCGACCTCCACACTTCTTTCCTAACACACACACCCCCCCCCCTTCCCTCTCCCCCCCCTCCCCTTCTTCTCCCTCCCTTCTACCCCCGCCCCAAGCAATTCCACTCCCTTGTTTTCCTCCCAAAATCATGACAAGAAGTGACAGCGTTCCTGTTCGATTTTCTGGTGATGAATGATCTGTGACGATGCTGGAGACAGTACGTGCATGGATAAGACTGAAAACCCGTGTCTGCCTGTTTATCGGTAACAGTAACCTGGTTTACACCCCCCCCCCCAACCCCCAACCCCCCCCCCCCTCCCACCCCTTCTTTTCGGAGGTGAACAATTGTATTTGATGTCTTATTAGTGCTTAAAAAGAATGTCAACCGCACTATCTTTTCTTCTTCTTCTTCTCCTCCTCCTCCTCCTCCTCCTCCTCCTCCTCCTCCTTCTTCTTCTTCTTTCCCATCTGTCAATAAGCCTCTTGATCTTTTATTTGTTGGTAGAGAAGTTTTCTCTTGTTTCCATGCATGCGTGCGTGCTGGTGGGAGCACGCATGCCCGTGTGCACGCCTGCTTGCTTGTGTGTGCGTGTATGAGCGTGTGTTTGCGTGTGTGCGTGTGTGTGTGTGTGTGTATGCATGTGCGTGCGTGCGTTTGTGCGCGATTATAATTGTTCAAGTGCATGAGAGAATGAGTATTCGCAAATGAGCTTCCATGTGGTGACTTATTTCTGTATGTGGCTCTGTCCATGAGCCTTCTGTCTACTTTGCGTTTTTGTCTGTATGGCAGTGACTGTCATACTTTCATTGATATGACATTCTATTCTTATAGGCTTCATCATCTTTCGTTTGTAGTTTCTACATAAGTCCCATCCTAAACAATATTTGTCCACAGTCATCATGTAACTGCAGTATCGCAAAATGGGGGCGGTGTGAGCAGTGGGAAGATGGGGACAACAAGGAGGAAAGTTTCGTCTCACTATTCTTTCAAGGCGATTTTCTGACACGGCACCGGTAGCATGACGAGTGGGCAGTTCCCCATGCGTCACAGATCAGCTGACTAGGCGTCGTGTTGCGATGGACAGGTCTAGTGACGTCACCATATAGGAAAGAGCGGCCACAAACCAAGTGCTTCCGTACGAGGGGTCATGTCAAGGAAAAAATAAACGGAGACCTTTCGAAGTGTCTTAAAAAAATGAAGATGATGAACTTCAAAGTTCGCATGTCACACGACCGTCAGCAGGTGTTCTTTTGATTAGTAAAATAAGTAAATGTAGGGTTGTTTGCGCGGAGTGCATGCCTCCATGAGTGAATTGATATACATGTATGTGTGCTTTTGCATCCATCCCGGAGAACACCCGTCATCCTTTCATCTGAATATGTTACATCAACATACTTGTTGTTTTTATACTTTGTGTACAATTTTATACAGGATATTCAAAACTTGTCTGCCTCTACACTTGCCACAAACGCATGACAGTCAGGACAAAAGTGAAGCCATTGGAACAAAAGCACGCTGGGCCGTCAACAACTGGTAATTTTTACAGCTGAAAATAATCTGGCGGAAAGCAAATTTCTTACGCCAACCTTAGTGCCAAAAAAAAAGAAGAGGAGGAAAACGCGTTAAGTTTTACTGGTGCGTCAACAAAGACGAAAGGTGTGGCGGGAAACAGTGTGACGTCATCAAGGTAGGTCTGACGTCTGTGACGAATGAGGGCGAAGGTCCAGACGAATCGTGTTTTGCGTCATGTTCGTGTTGGCTGTTGCTTCGGGAAGTCAAGAGGTCAAATGCTGTGTGTCACTGAACTATGTTCGTGCCTGGCGTTTGGTTCATTGTTAATCAGTGTGCTGATGATTATCTTTTTTTCTTCTTATATTTGTTCGCCCTCCTCCTCCTCCTCCTCCTCCTCCTCCTCCTCCTCCTCCTCCTCCTCCTCCTCCTCCTCCTCCTCCTCCTCCTCCTCCTCCTCCTCCTCCCCTTCCTCCCCTTCCTCCCCCCTTTCTCTCCTTCCTTCCCCTCCTCCCCCTCCCAGGTACTCACTTATTGTGATGTGATATACGTCCTTCTCCAGCAAGTTGCGAAATGCAGGATGAAAGGTACCACAAAAACGACAGTTGTGAAGTCAATTGTTCCTGTATAAAACTTTTACTTTGTCATTTCACTCAACAGACAGTGAAGTAGCTGCGGACACATTTAAATAAAGGTGTAATTTTGTTTTAAAACTTTTGAAAGATAAACCCTTGTTTGTTTATTGCCCGCTGCATGAACGAGCTCAGATCCCACAGGAAATCCCACATCTTTTATTGGTTTCTTGTACAGCAACTCACAGTAAAAGAATTTACGTGTTCCCTTTTTACTTTGGGATGTTCCCCAACTGGGAGCGCGTAA
>JAWQFJ010025475.1:22500-27500 GCA_034096865.1 Theodoxus fluviatilis | reverse complement strand
ACAGCCTGACATTGGCGAGGGAGATATCGTAGTCGCATTGCTACAGCCTGACATTGGCGAGGGGAAGTGGGAAATCGTAGTCGCATTGCTACAGCCTGACATTGGCGAGGGAGATATCGTAGTCGCATTGCTACAGCCTGACATTGGCGAGGGGAAGAGGGAAATCGTAGTCGCATTGCTACAGCCTGACATTGGCGAGGGGGAAATCGTAGTCGCGTTGCTACAGCCTGACACTGGCGAGGGGGAAATCGTAGTCGCGTTGCTACAGCCTGACATTGGCGAGGGGGAAATCGTAGTCGCATTGCTACAGCCTGACATTGGCGAGGGGAAGTGGGATATCGTAGTCGCATTGCTACAGCCTGACATTGGCGAGGGGGAAATCGTAGTCGCATTGCTACAGCCTGACATTGGCGAGGGGGAAATCGTAGTCGCATTGCTACAGCCTGACATTGGCGAGGGAAATCGTAGTCGCGTTGCTACAGCCTGACATTGGCGAGGGGGAAATCGTAGTCGCATTGCTACAGCCTGACATTGGCGAGGGGAAGAGGGAAATCGTAGTCGCATTGCTACAGCCTGACATTGGCGAGGGGGAAATCGTAGTCGCATTGCTACAGCCTGACATTGGCGAGGGGAAGAGAGAAATCGTAGTCGCATTGCTACAGCCTGACACTGGCGAGGGAAATCGTAGTCGCATTGCTACAGCCTGACATTGGCGAGGGAAATCGTAGTCGCATTGCTACAGCCTGACACTGGCGAGGGGAAGTGGGAAATCGTAGTCGCATTGCTACAGCCTGACATTGGCGAGGGAAATCGTAGTCGCATTGCTACAGCCTGACACTGGCGAGGGAAATCGTAGTCGCATTGCTACAGCCTGACACTGGCGAGGGAAATCGTAGTCGCATTGCTACAGCCTGACATTGGCGAGGGGAAGAGAGAAATCGTAGTCGCGTTGCTACAGCCTGACATTGGCGAGGGGGAAATCGTAGTCGCATTGCTACAGCCTGACATTGGCGAGGGAAATCGTAGTCGCATTGCTACAGCCTGACACTGGCGAGGGAAAGAGAGAAATCGTAGTCGCATTGCTACAGCCTGACACTGGCGAGGGGAAGAGAGAAATCGTAGTCGCATTGCTACAGCCTGACATTGGCGAGGGAGATATCGTAGTCGCATTGCTACAGCCTGACATTGGCGAGGGGAAGAGAGAAATCGTAGTCGCATTGCTACAGCCTGACATTGGCGTGGGGAAGAGGGAAATCGTAGTCGCATTGCTACAGCCTGACACTGGCGAGGGAAATCGTAGTCGCATTGCTACAGCCTGACATTGGCGAGGGAAATCGTAGTCGCATTGCTACAGCCTGACATTGGCGAGGGGAAGAGGGAAATCGTAGTCGCATTGCTACAGCCTGACATTGGCGAGGGAGATATCGTAGTCGCATTGCTACAGCCTGACATTGGCGAGGGGAAGTGGGAAATCGTAGTCGCATTGCTACAGCCTGACATTGGCGAGGGGAAGAGAGAAATCGTAGTCGCATTGCTACAGCCTGACATTGGCGTGGGGACAGAGGGAAATCGTAGTCGCATTTCTACAGCCTGACATTGGCGAGGGGGAAATCGTAGTCGCATTGCTACAGCCTGACATTGGCGAGGGGGAAATCGTAGTCGCATTGCTACAGCCTGACATTGGCGAGGGAGATATCGTATTCGCATTGCTACAGCCTGACATTGGCGAGGGAGATATCGTAGTCGCATTGCTACAGCCTGACATTGGCGAGGGAAAGAGAAAAATCGTAGTCGCATTGCTACAGCCTGACATTGGCGTGGGGACAGAGACGTCCACGGTGACAACAAAGACGACATGACTGCAAGACTGAAATTAACTTTTGTAACAAAACTGCAGACGACAAAAAACTGTTCCATTGTCTCGGTATGAATGGAAAGCGAAGGCCGTCGTGTGCAACATTTAGTTTCGTTCATTATTCATTTTACCAAAATAGTTTTAGTGGAGATTTTGTTACTTGAAAAGACTTGTCATAAAGTTGAATTTAATCGCATTCTGACCGCACTAAGCAACATTCCAGGCGGATAATTAGCTATGATTTTGAAACTACATTCCCTTCAAGACAGACATAAACATTTTACAACGTATATCCGTTCCAGTACAAGTCCACGCCTGTAGAAAGACTGCACACAATTATACCCGACGATGGAAGGTTACAGATCAGTTTATTGTGCCTGCGTCGGTCATTGCCAAGCTCGTTTGATTAGACGCAGTCAGCAGATACGGAGATCGAATGAGATGACTGTTAGGATGGGATTCTGAAGGATGGATGGATGGTTAAGATTGTATTCCCTGTCACTTTTTGCAGGCTATGTACGGCTACGAACAAGGTCTACATATGTCACTGATGTTGGTCGAAACGTGAGCAAGTTGCGGACATTTTCCCATTCACTTACTGTTTAACTTATAAATTGCGTCGGGAGACACGGTGGGGCTGTTCAAGATCCACAGGGGGATTACGCATTGAAATGTCCTCATTCGTTTCAATGATTTATTGACCCAAAAGAACACACCAGTGCCCTCATTCACATTTGAAAATGTCATTTGTCCTCGGTTTCTTTATGTTACTTACTCAATGCTTCACTCGTGTATTATTCTTAGAGGACTACATTAAATTCAGCTTGCACACAAAATAATAACCTCGCGTCTAATTCTGAAAGCGATTGTTTTTACATGGACGTTTTATTTCTTCCTTGTTAAGTGCATAAATATGATTTATCTCAAAATAGGATTACAACTTAAAGTAAGGAATCTCACCCTACTTAGTTTTTTCACTCAATCACTGTTAACTTTTAGCCTGTAAAAAATTCAACCTCGTCGCCTGAAGGAAGGGAGAAAGTGTATTCTTAGACCTCACCAATCATTGACTGCTGTCAGAAAAACAAAGCATTTTCGTGCAGATCGTGCTTGAAGTGATTCGTGTGGGCTTGCCGATCTTGACGTGGGCAAAGTCGTGTCAGATGACGTTCCAAGAATGTGGGGCATATCTAGCAACACCCAGAGCGTCATAGACCTCGACACAGAGTGACAGAGAGGTTCGGTGCCTGGCCCCAAGAAAATCCCCACATCGAAACACCCACGTTTCTGTCAGTCTTTGGTAGGGGGATGGTTCTCTGAGGTCTCACATGCTTTGTCCGGTCTGCTACGGTCAGCCGTATGTGGGTCATGATTGATCACGTGGCTCTGCGACAGCGAGCCTGAGTCGAAGCGCACGTCAACACGATTTGCGTCACTCGTTCCCGTCACGGTTGACGCGTCGCGGTCAAACGCACCACGCTATCACGCCTGAGTGCTCTCGGCACGAAGAGCGGCAGTTTTTTTTCTGGAAAGGCCGTCTGGTTCCGCATTCACCTCGCCTCTCCCATCCCTCGCCTCGTCTCTGACTCACCCTCCCTCTTGGCCCCGAATCTCTTCACCTCTTCCCTCTGCCGCACCTGCGCTCCCCCTCCTCCCTACTTTCCCCCTCCTCCCTACTTCCCCTCTCCTCCCCCTTCATCCTTTCTCCCTAACTTCTGCCTAGATTTTCGTATTCCCTCAGTCTCCATCCCCCCTTCTTTCCTCGTCTCCCTCTCATAGGTAGCCTACTGACGGCAGGTGGGTGGAGAGGAGGGAGCGGGCGAACTGAGCTCACCCTGTCTAACTGTCACGGGGTCAACATATTCAAGTCAATGACAACACTTTAAATAATGTTTAGCGGAACTGGTTTTGTTCAGGAACGAGTTCCTTGCGTGCACGATTCGTGCGATTATTCTAATGAGGCACATACTGTCTCATGCACATGGAGCATATTTTCATTTTAAATACTGTTTTTCTCTCAGCAGTGCTGTGCTGAATTCACGGAAATCTCCACAAGGACACTAGGGCGGAACGAAAGAGTTAAGAACCGAACTGTGCTTAAAATTAATCGAAGGGAATTTGATTCATACATTTGCAGGAAACTAAATATGTAAACACGACAAGAAACTGGGGGAAAAACATCAATTTTTTATGGAGATGCGAAGTATATGTAAAAAGGAAAACGGGCATCGTATTGGATGAACTTGCGCATCTACACACTGAATTGCTTAGATACGGGTATCCGTCAAGGAACTTTCTTGCCCAACCTGAATCAAATATACAGGTATATTACAGTAATTGTTATCAAACAATGACTGTCACAAGTTGCACCGCGTCTCTCTACGCATTTCGTAACAGGCGAATAACTAGAGACTTTCACTGACTCTCGTGATTGTTCGTGATTGTTCGTGATTGTTCGTGATTGTTCGTGATTGTTCGTGATTGGTGGCCTTACATAGCCTACAAAGACCGAATAGGCCGTAAAACTCAAAGCAGCAGCATCTGTCACAGGTTGTCTAGACAAGGTGGATGTGAGTGAGACGTACTCAAGGTTCTAAAACGTCTACAAGGTGTTTGCTGACCCTATGATGTCACTGTATCTTCCTATGATGGCGTGAGACTATTGCTACAAAGTGTATATTCAGTCCGACATTCTGAGCTCTTGCTGAACGAGACCCTTTTTACAAAGAAAATTATTAATATAACAGAGTAAGAAAGGAAGAACAGAAAAAAACTGTTTCGGGGTGAAGAACACACCGGTAGAAAGCAATCAAATGTACGTAATGTATGACACCCCTCTCTCATAAGTGTGAACAGAATTGGCAAGATGTGGGATGAGGCGCTTTGCTCTCGTGGTGTGAATACATAATTTGTTGGGGAGGGGGGAGGGGGGAGGGGGAGGGGGGAGGGGGGAGGGGGGGGAGGTGGGAGGTGGGTGTAGGTTCTCTAACCTTGCGCAGGGACATTTCTCAAGCACCGATATTTTAAGCTTCAAACACAGTGACGTCATAAGGTCACTAAACACACCTTGTAGACGTTTTAGAACCTTGAACACGTCCCACTAAAAGCTAGTCTCATCCGATCTTTTCGGTCATGTTCTGCATCT
>JAWQFJ010025475.1:15000-17500 GCA_034096865.1 Theodoxus fluviatilis | reverse complement strand
CATGAATGAATGAAACCTGACAGGTTTTCGGATTTAGATCCCAATGAACGGAAAACTGCAACGCGAAGCCGAAAAGCCGACTGACACAACGACCTTTAAAATTCGAGGCACACGAAGCAGAAATACCGGGAAATGCTTATTTTACCACGCACTGGGAACGACCACAGCGGATCTGCATAGAAAATTGAAAGAGCGAATGAAAGGAGGAGGAAGCTGAGCAGCGCAATTCGTATTAGGGCCTTGTATTAAAAAGCCAGCTAGATAAGTTTTAACAGGAAACGGTGAAAGAAAAGAAAAAAAGTGACTCGTAAAAAAAATAGGCTACATGACTAAAGTTTGTTTTGCCGTCAATCCTGCACATGTCTACATCGTCACGTCTCCCTTGCAGACGCCGAGGAAAACTACATGGCTGCACTGATCTAGCACGCAATACACGCTGTCACACTATTACTTTCATCATATCCCCATACAGCAGCCACGCATAGCCTGAAAAAATACTCTCCTCACGCTGTGGATCTCAGTTACGTCAATACAATGTCCCTCTGCGTGGGCCCACGCACTCTGCACACGACACACACACACACAGCAGCTGCGGCAGCAACGAAAGCATGAGTGACCGATGTACTAGGGCACGCGTGTCTGTCTATTTCTAGTTCATATTTGATCTCATTCTTCTTTTTTTTATACTCCAACAAACGTATTTGTCCCCCATCTGTAGGGCCTTTCCCAAAATCAGCCCTCCGACCCACATGTCTCTCTTCTTCTCTCTCCTCCCCCTCTCTTCCGTCAATCATCCCCTGTCCCGTCTGTCAGTGCTCCTCCTTGTCAGTGTAGGTGTTAGTGCGTCGGCACAGTGCGAGTCCACCTATGGATGTACGTCTGAGTGTGCTTGCCTGCGACGTATCTGTCCTTATTACTGCCTGTCCATCCATCCATGTATGTGCTCTGTGCGTCTATACATTGTGCGCGCGCGCGCGCGCGCGCGTGTGTGTGTGTGTGTGTGTGTGTGTGTGTGTGTGTGCGCGCGTGTGTGTGTGTGTGTGTGTGTGTGTGTGTGCGCGCGCGTGGGCGAGCGCGTTTGCATGTCTGTTTCCTTGGTCTGTTTCTTTGTCCGTCTCCATGTCAAACCCCCTGTTTCTCCTTGAATCTGTACGCTTTTTTAATATAATTTGTCTCATCGTGTGTATGTGTGTATGTGTGTGCGCGCCTGTTTGTCCGTCCATGCCCCCCCCCCCCTTCTCTCCCTCTCTCTCTCTCTCTCTCTCTCTCTCTCTCTCTCTCTCTCTCTCTCTCTCTCTCTCTCTCTCTCTCTCTCTCTCTCTCTCTCTCTCTCTCTCCCTCCCTCTCTCTCTCTCTATCCTCTCTCTCTCTCTATCCTCTCTCTCTCTCTCTCTCTCTCTCTCTCCCTCCCTCCCTCTCTTCACCCACCGCACCCCTGTATGTCTGCTTGCCTGCCTGCCTGCCTGCCTGCCTAGCTGCCAGCCTACCAACCTGCCTGCCGGCCTGCCAGCCTATCTGTCTGTTGAGAGAGAGAGAGAGAGAGAGAGAGAGAGAGAGAGAGAGAGAGAGAGAGAGATAACAACGAACAAACAGTTTATTGTGAAGGCCTCCGGCCCATTCCAAGTACAAAATAAACAATCAATGGGTACCAACCCAAATATAGCATGTGGAACATCTGCGCCTTATCAACTGAAAGTATTTTTTCCTAATCCTCCAAATAGAAAGCACTGTATTTAGGTAACTTCTCGCCTGATGATCTACTTTGAAAAGCCCTGTATAAATATACAACTGTATCCCTATTCACAATATCACTGTAGTTACTCAAAAAAATTTTCGTTGGATTTATAGTAGACTGGGCAAGGTGTACCAGCAAGTACCGTTCTCTTAAATCTTGTAATGCAGGCCACTCAAACATGAAATATAATTCATGTTCATCTTTATCTCTACACAATGGACACAGTGTTTTGTATGATTCTTTCATGTATAGATCTACATTTATGAATGTACAAGTCGGTGATACCCATCCTGAAGCGAACAAAAATAGATCTGAATAATTTTGAATCAATACTGCTTAGGTATTTTTCGACTACACACTCTAGTTGTTTTTCTTTGTAAAAGGAATACCTATTGCTTCCTGTCAAACTATTCATCCACTAAGTACGAAAAAGGGCGATCATTCTCTCTCTCAGAGTCTTTTTAAAAAATGATCATTTGCAATGGCCTGGTTCAACCAAACACTTTCAAAACCAAACTTAATTAACAATTCTCTAACCATTGAAGCCCACGAGGTGCAATGTTGTGGTAGGTTACACATCGTGCGATATACCTTTATAGGTAATCTCCCATTTTCCATTTTCAAGATTTTTAACCAGTACTTAATGCTTCTGAGTGTGGCATTGATGTACAATGGGAAACGCCCCGTCTCACCATCGCACATTACATTAGGGGTACGAGATGCAACACTCAAAAATAATTTGATACCATACAACTTCTGTAACCT
>JAWQFJ010025475.1:0-10000 GCA_034096865.1 Theodoxus fluviatilis | reverse complement strand
AACTCCCTAACATGGAATGCCTGTCTTGCTGTGCCGTTGCAGACCAACATCTTCAAGCAGTCACAGAAGCTGGAAGAGATGAAGTCCCAGATGAACTGGGACCAGCAGGCACTGGAGGCATGGCTGGAGGAGTCGGCACGCAAGGACGAAGACTCCATGACACTGCAAAAGTACACCAGGGCAGATGATGCTCGTATCAAGGTGGGTACCAGCTTCTCAACCCCTCTTGTTTCTCCTTATAAAATGGCAAAAATGTGTGGAATTCTTTCCTTTGCATGAATGCCATTAATATTGTGCCACCTCTCATCCATGAGGTTTTGGGCTTGTAGTGGGTCTAAGCATGCAAGGACAGGAGATTGTGTCCATACCTTTTAGTGTTTTGCTGTTCGCTGAAGGGAAAGTATCGGAGGTTTTATGTGGTACATGCTGTAATTCACGTTATTATCTTACTCATAAAATGTGTACTCTTCATTAGATGTACTTCAATTAAACCCCCAAAATCTGAGTCATATGATGAAACAGAAATATGAAAAGAAATATGAGAGAAAGTGCACTGGAGTAAACCTGGTGAATTACTTAGAGAGAGCTCCTGCCTGACAGTAACAAAAGCAAATTTCAACCTGAAAAGTGATGCTGCAATGAAGCATCTACAATGGAAAAAAAAAATTCACTTAGTGTTTGGATGTAATGTATTCGTGTGTCCACTTTTTAGTGCAGCCAGAATATGTGCCAGTGTTCAGATTTCATCTTGCATTGATTCTCATTCCAGGAATTGTCCTTGAGGATGCAGAAATTGACAGAGGCGTCCATGTTAAAAAGACGACAGCTTGACCATGAAGTGACAGAGACACAGACATGTCAGGTAGGTTTCTGGCAAACAGTGTTGCGTGTTTTATTTGCTGTCTAAACACGTTGATGCCTCTATATTTTGTTGAAGAAGCTCATGATGAAACTTCTCCCATCAGATGATACAGGGACAAGAGATGAAATCTGTGAGATGTTGCATGGTATCACCATACATTAGAAGGTTACTCTAGTCCAGCTGACTGAGTTTCTTAATTTTTTAGATCAATATAAAAAAAGAAATGTAAAGACTCCAGTTTTCTGATGTAAAGGTTATTGCTACCACATACATTCTTCGGAAACGTCAGTTTTACATCTAATACCCATAGCATGTAACTTGTTTAATAAAACTACAGCCAGTTGTGAGCTCATTTTCTCAGTAAAGTGCATTCCTGACAAAGTGGAACCTGACAATGTTGGATGTGTTTACAAAATAGACCCAGTCCAGGCCAAGTGACACAACATAGGGCTTTCTGTGTGGGTTTGCTGCAGATTGAGCTGGACAAGACAGCCGCGGACTTCAGGAATGCCCACGTAGAGCGCCAGGACCTGATCCAGCAGTGGGAGTACACCATTGAGCAGATGCAGCGCCGCGACCAGGAGATGGACCTGCTGGCTGCTGTGAGTTACTTCCCTTGAGTCAGGCTGCTCGCCCAGCTGTTGTGCTTGAGGTGTTGTCTCCCTTGGTTCTGACTCTAAGCTTACTTCTGCTGCTTGCAGAGTGGAGTAGGAACTGCCGTGTTTAATGTTTGATGAAGTAAAACAGCTGTCTTATTTTCTGTAATGCATGGCTCTGCTATGCATGTGGTGGTGTTGACATGTGCCAAAAATGGTTCTGTCTTACAAAGGCCATGGCCATATGTATATATTTGTCTTACACACTTTTGACTTTTCAATTGTTGTGTGTAGAGAAAAGTCTGTTTTATGTACTTCATGCATGGGGGTGAAAAGTGAAGGGTTTCCTTTGTTTTATTGTTGTGGTGCTTAAATGATCATGCGGCATAAGTTTTTTACTTTGCTGGTCAGCAATTTCTGTGGGTAAATCCTACTCTCGAACAAATACTCAAGTATTTTTTCAAGTTCTGTTGAGACGTTTAAGGCATGTGTTGGGCGTGAGGTTCAGGAGCTTGCTCAAAGAGCAACTCATTCATTCCTCACTGACAGGAAAAACCCTCACAGAAGCTGATTGTTTTCTTTCTGTGTGTGCAGCACTTGGCTCGGGTGAAGGTGGAGGTGCGCAAGCGTGAGGACATCATCAAGGAGAAGCAGAACTTCATGGACAATGAACTCAACAACAACCGTGAGCAGGAGAAGAAGATCTCCATGGTAGAGCGCCAGTCCGCCAGAGTCCGCCTTGACTACCAGGAGGCCGAGACCCAGCGCATCCAGTTTGGAGATGAGGTGAGAGGCTGCCTCCATGTTTTCTGTGACAGTCAGCTGTGTATGCTCAGTCTGATCTATGAAGTCATCAGAGTTTCAGTTTCTTAATTATGAGGTTCCAACTTAATTGCATTAAATATGCTGTCTATCATTAATGCTGAGAATATGTTCAGAAGAAGTTTTGTTTCTAATTATATTTACAACTGGAATTCTAAAATCCATTTACTTCCTATGATGGCATGAAAACTCACCTATTAGCCGTATGTTTTTTGTAAATGAATACTGACAAATTGAGTTCATTTTTGCACCAATGTGATATCATGAAGTATTTCAATAGTGTATCAGGTTGATTTCTGAAGAATGTTTTGAGTGAAATGAATTAGTATGCAGCAGTGTTCCAAAATAAGGTTCGAAGATGCGACTCTCTGGAGACATGCAATGCACTGATGCAGAATGTTATTGTTGCTGTATGTGTGAACTCAGCATTGATGTCACTGTAGCTGGAGACGCTGAAGAGGACGGTGGACAGGACGGCCACAGACCTGGAGGCCACCAGGTCCCAGGCGACTCAGCTCCGCAAGGAATGTATGGACAAAACCAACAGGTAAGTTCTGTCTTGCAAGGGCTCTGTTAGTGCTGGTGTGCACACTTGGCATACAATCCTAGCCCCGAAGGGGAATGCATGAATGAACTAGAGAGCACTCTGAGACCGCAAACTTCCGCCAAGGAAGACACAATTTTGCTTCCATGGCCTGTATGATTAATTAGAGCCGGATGTTTTTGTTAGGCAGACCTGACTTTATGAAATTCACTTTAGTGCTGCACCAGCTAGCAGCGTCATCAATAGTTTGATGTCACCAACTCAGTGATACATGATGAGATAGATTTTTTTGGTTGTAATTCCAAAATGAAATAACAAATAACCTCCCATATTTAATGGAGCGTTCCATGGGGACATCTCTGACCTTCCACCAAATTTCATCAGGATCCGTTGTAAACTTTTGGATTTATTTTTTTGAATAACTAATTGATGAATGGACTTAGGGTAAAACATAGCCTCCCTGGCAGAGGTACTTAATATGCATGCATTCTGGTCTATACCATACACACATTTGCGTATTGTGAATGAGTCAGTCCATGCACTGTCAACTTCTCAGACTAATGACTATAATTATTATCCAGTGGTGTGCCAGAAAAATGCCTTGCATTCATGAATTGTGAGGATTGAAATTGCTTAGGCGCCTTATTGAAATGTTGGCTTTCAGTTTGGGCAGGCCTGGTATGGCCATCTCTTGTCAATCTGATGCCCCAGTTTTTGACTCACATGCGAAGCAAAAGTGAGTCTATGTACTGAGCCGTGTCGTCCGTCCGTCCGGGCGGGCGGGCGGGCGGGCGTCCGTCCGTCCGTAAAAAACTTAAACGTTGGATTTTTCTCGGAGACTATTAAGTCTATCAACACCAAATGTGGCATGATGGTGTATGATGACAAGGCCTCAAAAAACATACATAGTGACTTGACCTTGCTTCAAGGTCAAGGTCACAGGAGCCATAAATGTGGTCTCAAAAACAGTCATTTTTCACATTTTCCCAATTTTTTCCCACGTTATTGAGAATGGCGACCTCAGCTACAAGTGGTATATAGGTCAAAGCAAGCCCTATCTATTGATACCAGTTTGGTTGACCTTGCTTCAAGGTCAAGGTCACAGGAGCTCTTCAAAGTTGGATTGTATACATATTTTGAAGTGACCTTGACCCTGAACTATGGCAGATAACTGTTTCAAACTTAATAATTATGTGGGGCACATGTTATACTTTCATCATGAGACACATTTGGTCACATATCATCAAGGTCAAGGTCACTTTGACCCTTATGAAATGTGACCAAAATGTGGTAGTGAACCACTAAAATTGACTATATCTCATGGTAGAAAGTGCCAATAAGCACCATTGTGCTTCCTATGTCTTGAATTAACAACTTTGTGTTGCATGACCTTGGATGACCTTGACATTGGGTCAAGGTCACATGTATTTTGGTAGGAAAAATGTGTAAAGCATTTCTTTGTGTATGATGTCATTGGTAGGTTTAGTTGTTTGACCTTGACCTTGAAGGTCACCTGAAGGTCAAGGTCATATAAAGGTCAAGGTCAAGCATGTGAGTCGTATGGGCTTTGCCCTTCTTGTTCCTTTTGGCTGGGGAGACTACATCTGTGACCCTCCTCCACATGATGCAACAGATGTTCACTTCTAGAAATGTTTAGCAATGCATGTGGTAGTAAAATGGAGACATTTTTCTTTCTAACAATGAAAAAAGTTTGAAAATAAGAAAAATAATGACAAAGTTATAATCTACTGAAGACTGGTCCCCACTAGAATGGTGCTATGAGAAAATAGGTTGTCAAGTTTAGGCAATGTGTTTAGGGAAATGCGGGGTTGTCATCAAGTTGGTTATTGCAAATGTGGTATATATCGGCTCAGCTGTCCAGCTGGATGCCTGCCAATGGCAATCTCAGAAAAACACCATGTTTTGCTGTAAATAAATGCATGTAGGTTCCAGAATCTATCAAATCTCAGTACTGAGATTCCTAACCCCTCTCACTCTGGTCGATGTCTTGAAATGAGGCTGGATGAAGTTTATCTCATTTTGTGGTGGAGGTTCACATTTGGGGGGTTTTGTCAGACTGGAGCAGGCACGCATCCTTCGCCAGCAGCTGATGGAGAAGCTCAAGAAGGCCACAGAGTCCACACTCACTGCAGAGGAGAGGACCTCCATGATGGAGAAGCTGCTGTCTGGGGAGGAGGTCACACACGAGACACTGCTCACAGAGCTGAAGCTCCTCAGAGAACTCTGGTTCCGCAAGAGCAATGAGCTGGGAGAGGCGCGCACGGCTGAGCGGAACCTGGAGGCCGAGATCCAGGTCAGTGTTGGGGATGGTGCTTTGGACAGGGAAGGGGACACTGGGAACTGTCATTTGGAAGTGGGCTACTGACCAAGGCATGTGGTCACCTGCAGTGCATCAGTGTGAGCTAATACAGTGAAAAGCAGTTTGAGGCCATGACGGGGGTGATAAGTCACTACATAATCTCATACCTTTAGAGAGCTCTGTGAGGAGCTGTCTAGAAATCTGCAACAAGAATGCTTCAGTTCTGTTTTGGGATGTTAACATTATCCCTCTTCTGACAGACAACGCCAGCTCAAAACAGCAGTTCCTACCTGGGGTTGCCAACTCAAAAATACAAAAACTTGGGTGGTTTTAGAAAAATGTCAATAGCTCTCTTGTTTGAGCTTCAGTCATCATGAAACCTTAGAATACAACAGATAAATGATTATTACTTGTGCTGATGGGTGCTCAGCCTAAACGAGAATATTTGTTACTCATCAGAAAAGGGTTAAGAGTGAATTTTTCTCATATTTTTGTGGTTGATGTCATTGAAAGAAGGGGGAAAGTGCTCTTTCATTTGCTATTAAAAGTTGTGCTGACTTGGTTTTATTAATATTCAGGAGCATAGTAGATTGGTTGTGTTAGTGTTGAGATGGTAGACATACACATGCCAATGCTTTTGGCTCTTACTGTAATTTGCTTTCTGTTTTGAGGGTAGAGCTTGACATTGGACGATTTTGTAAATAAGAGGTTTTTAATGAAGGAGATAGCATCAGATTGATTACATGAAGTCATGTTGACCTTGTTTCCACCTTGCAGGGCAGCCATGCTGCTATGCGAAACCTGAGAAGCAAAGTTGGCAAGCTGGACACAGACGCCTTGAAACAGCAGGAGATCATCTACAACCAGGTATGAGGAGGCTTTGTCTTGTTGCTTTGGCCTTTGGCAGTTTTGTTCTACCTCAGTATCCATGTGAGCATGCTGAGAGACATGGTTATCTGTCAGTATCAGTGTGTGTGCCAAGGGTCAGGTAATTTTCTCCACTAGGAAGATAGATCATTTATGCAGATTTGACTTGGGTTTCTTATATATGTATTACATATCAGCCTCTTCTCTGTTTCTCTATTCCTAACCCACCCACCCCCCTCCCTCTTCTCTCTCTGTCTCTCTCTCTCTGTCTCTCTCTCTCTCTCTCTCTCTCTCTCTCTCTCTCTCTCTCTCTCTCTCTCTCTCTCTTCTCTTTTCTCTTCTCTTTCTTCTCTTTTTCTCTTCTCTTCTCTTCTCTTCTCTTCTCTTCTCTTCTCTTCCCTTCTCTTCTCTTCTCCTCTCTCTCTCTCTCTCTCTCTCTCTCTCTCTCTCTCTCTCTCTCTCTCTCTCTCTCTCTCTCTCTCTCTCCCTCCCTCCCTCCCTCCCTCCCTCCCTCCCTCCCGACCTCTCTCTCTCTCTCTCTCTCTCTCTCTCTCTCTCTCTCTCTCTCTCTCTCTCTCTCTCTCTCTCTCTCTCTCTCTCTCTCTCTCTCTCTCTCTCTCTCTCTCTGCACCCTGATAAAGACCTAACTGATGGCCTTGTTGTTTTTCTTCCTCTCCAGGACTTTGCCATGCAGCAGCTTGAGCGTCGCATCAACCGCATGATGGGAGAGAGCAGTGATGAGGAGAAGGTGACTTTGGAGCTGAAGGTCCAGCAACTGCAGGCCGACCTTGACCGCAAGACAGACATGCACACGCAGCTGACAACCCAGCTCAAGCGCCTGTCCGATGACATCCGCCGCCTGACGCGTGAGCTAGAGGGCAGCCAGGGCCAGAAAGCTGACTTGACCAGCAAGATGGAGGGCCTGATCCTCTACAACGACTGCTCTGAGAAAGAGCTCAAGAAGACCATCGGCCAGAAACAGGTAAGACGATGAATTCTCTGGCAGTTTGACCTTTGTGATCTTTAAATATATATTTGTGTCTTCAAGTTTGAATCAAATGTTTTTATATAAAGTTTGAGGGGCAAATAAGTCTTTCATTCATTCTCTTAAGCGAAATTAAGAAGGTTAGATATCACACTCACAAAGTTTCTTCAGTTACTTGCAGTAACTCTTTCAGGGACACAACTGAATGTTTTGTATACCAGGCATGAATACATCTTTGTTTTAACTGTGTCATGCACTACAAATTTAGTATTTTTCTCATTCTTGGCTAAATTGCTTTATAGCTTGTATGGGCTCTTGTTGTCATTTGTTCCCTGAGACCCCATTATTCAGCATCTTGTTTCTGTGTTGCCAGAGCATGATGGTGGATGAGAACATTCTCAAGCTGGAGATCAAGAAACTTCAGGGAGACCTCAACTCCAAGGCTGACAACGTCATGACCCTTGAAAAACGCCGCCTGCAGTTGGAAACGGTGAGCCAGTTTCTATTTCTTCCCGTAGGGTGACTTGATGGATATGAATTTCTCCCAATCTGAATTTAGTGAATGAAGGGAAAATATATGTGTTCAAGGAAATTTTGAGGATGAAAATTCATTGAATGTTTGTTTTCATTCTAAACCTGAGATTCCAACACCTCCCAGCGATCTTTGTGATCATTATTTGTTTTGTCATTGAATGTGTTTTGCCCTTGGTCCTTTTGGGAAAGGTCCATTTCCTGTGTTGTCCTGTATTCAATAAACCAGAATCTTCTGGAGTCTGAGGAATCAGAATAATCAACAGTCCATTCCCAACATTTGTAGGGACCTCAGAAATTGGCCTCCAGTCAGATTGCAAAAATTGAAATTCAAGCCATTTTCTGTATGGCCTGATATTATTGTTTGTGGCAGTAAAATAGTTTACAGTGACTACAGATTTCTTACCTACCACTATGTTAATGAAGAAATCCTAGAGAAGAACTGCTAATATTTAGCTGTGTTTGCTCCCTAGGCAATGAAAGAGCGCCGCGACGACATCACCATCCACAAGGAGATGCTGCTGGCGCAGCTGAAGGCTGCAGATGAAGAGAGGCAGCAGATCAGTGCAGAACTTCATGAGAGAATCTCGAAAATTGACAAGCTCAAGAAAAGGTGTGTATTCCATCCTTTCCCTCTGCAAATAAATAGCAGTTTTCAAGAATAATTTGTCAGCATGATGTACCGCTGTTGCATACGTTTTTCTGCTTATATGCCTGATTCACTTTAGTGAAACCCATGTTTCTGTACTCAGGTATGAAATTCTGATGGTGTCCATGGCCCCACCTGAAGGTGAGGAGGAGAAATCCCAGGCCTACTATGTCATCAAGGTGAGTCTTCCAGTATGAAAATACATCAGCTTTGTTTGTCTGTCTGTTTGTTTGTTTGTTTGTTTGTTTGCATTTTCCCCCACCCTTCATTATGTGCCATTTTCTGCTCCTTTCTTCCTGCTTCTCATACTTCTCCCATTCATGTCTATGTTCTGAGAGTATCAGGAGAGTGTCAGATCAGGAGTGTCAGATCAGGAGTGTCAGATGAGGAGTGTCAGATCAGGAGTGTCAGATCAGGAGTGTCAGATCAGGAGTGTCAGATCAGGAGTGTCAGATCAGAAGTGTCAGATCAGGAGTGTCAGATCAGGAGTGTCAGATCAGGAGTGTCAGATCAGGAGTGTCAGATCAGGAGTGTCAGGAGAGTGTCAGATCAGGAGTGTCAGATCAGGAGTGTCAGATCAGGAGTGTCAGGAAGGAGTGTCAGATCAGGAGTGTCAGATCAGGAGTGTCAGATCAGGAGTGTCAGATCAGGAGTGTCAGATCAGGAGTGTCAGATCAGGAGTGTCAGATCAGGAGTGTCAGATCAGGAGTGTCAGATCAGGAGTGTCAGGAGAGTGTCAGATCAGGAGTGTCAGGAAGGAGTGTCAGATCAGGAGTGTCAGATCAGGAGTGTCAGATCAGGAGTGTCAGATCAGGAGTGTCAGATCAGGAGTGTCAGATGAGGAGTGTCAGATGAGGAGTGTCAGATCAGGAGTGTCAGATCAGGAGTGTCAGATCAGGAGTGTCAGATCAGGAGTGTCAGGAGAGTGTCAGATCAGGAGTGTCAGATCAGGAGTGTCAGATCAGGAGTGTCAGGAAGGAGTGTCAGATCAGGAGTGTCAGATCAGGAGTGTCAGATGAGGAGTGTCAGATCAGGAGTGTCAGGAAGGAGTGTCAGATCAGGAGTGTCAGGAGGGTGTCAGATCAGGAGTGTCAGATCAGGAGTGTCAGATCAGGAGTGTCAGATCAGGAGTGTCAGATCAGGAGTGTCAGATCAGGAGTGTCAGGAGAGTGTCAGATCAGGAGTGTCAGGAGAGTGTCAGATCAGGAGTGTCAGATCAGGAGTGTCAGATCAGGAGTGTCAGGTCAGAAGTGTCAGATCAGAAGTGTCAGATCAGGAGTGTCAGGAAGGAGTGTCAGATCAGGAGTGTCAGATCAGGAGTGTCAGATCAGGAGTGTCAGGAAGGAGTGTCAGGAAGACAGGGCTAAAACACTTGAAGACAGGGGGTTCTTACTCTGAAGAACGTCAATTATCTCTTTTCATATGAAGTTTTTGTCCTATGTGCATGTGCATTTGAGATATTCTATGTAATCTACCATCATACAAAAACAGGAAGTGACATCCCAAACTGAACTTGCAAAGTAAAGTATTCTCTCTCTTTATCTCTCTCTGTCTCTATCTCTCCCCTCTCTGTCTTTCTGTCTGTGTGTCTGTCTGTCTGTGTGTCTGTCTGTCTGTGTGTCTGTCTGTCTGTCTGTGTGTCTGTCTGTCTGTGTGTCTGTCTGTCTGTCTGTCTGTCTGTCTGTCTGTCTGTCTGTCTGTCTGTCTGTCTGTGTGTCTGTCTGTCTGTCTGTCTGTCTGTCTGTCTGTCTGTCTGTCTGTCTGTCTGTCTGTCTGTCTGTCTGTCTGTCTGTCTTGCAAAGTAAAGTATTCTCTCTCTCTGTC
>JAWQFJ010025474.1:0-16346 GCA_034096865.1 Theodoxus fluviatilis | reverse complement strand
TTGCAGGACTCCCACGCTGTCACTTCTTGCTGGCCTCCCAGGCTGTCACTCCTTGCCGGCCTCCCATGCTGTCACTCCTTGCAGGGCTCCCACGCTGTCACTTCTTGCAGGGCTCCCAGGCTGTCACTCCTTGCCGGCCTCCCACGCTGTCACTCCTTGCCGGCCTCCCACGCTGTCACTCCTTGCCGGCCTCCCAGGCTGTCACCTCTTGCAGGGCTCCCAGGCTGTCACTCCTTGCCGGCCTCCCAGGCTGTCACCTCTTGCAGGGCTCCCAGGCTGTCACTCCTTGCCGGCCTCCCAGGCTGTCACTCCTTGCCGGCCTCCCAGGCTGTCACTCCTTGCCGGCCTCCCACGCTGTCACTCCTTGCCGGCCTCCCAGGCTGTCACTCCTTGCCGGCCTCCCAGGCTGTCACTCCTTGCCGGCCTCCCAGGCTGTCACCTCTTGCCGGCTCCCAGCTGTCACTCTTGCCGGCCTCCCAGGCTGTCACCTCTTGCCGGCCTCCCAGGCTGTCACTTCTTGCCGGCCTCCCACGCTGTCACTCCTTGCCGGCCTCCCACGCTGTCACTTCTTGCTGGCCTCCCAGGCTGTCACTCCTTGCCGGCCTCCCACGCTGTCACTTCTTGCTGGCCTCCCAGGCTGTCACTCCTTGCAGGACTCCCACGCTGTCACTTCTTGCCGGCCTCCCATGCTGTCACTCTTGCCGGCCTCCCACGCTGTCACTCCTTGCCGGCCTCCCACGCTGTCACTTCTTGCAGGGCTCCCAGGCTGTCACTCCTTGCCGGCCTCCCACGCTGTCACTCCTTGCCGGCCTCCCACGCTGTCACTCCTTGCAGGCCTCCCACGCTGTCACTTCTTGCAGGGCTCCCACGCTGTCACTTCTTGCAGGGCTCCCACGCTGTCACTCCTTGCCGGCCTCCCACGCTGTCACTTCTTGCAGGCCTCCCACGCTGTCACTTCTTGCAGGGCTCCCAGGCTGTCACTCCTTGCCGGCCTCCCACGCTGTCACTCCTTGCAGGGCTCCCAGGCTGTCACTCCTTGCAGGACTCCCACGCTGTCACTCCTTGCAGGGCTCCCAGGCTGTCACTCCTTGCCGGCCTCCCACGCTGTCACTCCTTGCCGGCCTCCCAGGCTGTCACTCCTTGCAGGCCTCCCAGGCTGTCACTCCTTGCAGGACTCCCACGCTGTCACGCCTTGCAGGACTCCCACGCTGTCACTCCTTGCCGGCCTCCCAGGCTGTCACTCCTTGCCGGCCTCCCAGGCTGTCACTCCTTGCCGGCCTCCCAGGCTGTCACTCCTTGCCGGCCTCCCAGGCTGTCACTCCTTGCCGGCCTCCCAGGCTGTCACTCCTTGCCGGCCTCCCAGGCTGTCACCTCTTGCCGGCCTCCCAGGCTGTCACTCCTTGCCGGCCTCCCAGGCTGTCACCTCTTGCCGGCCTCCCACGCTGTCACTTCTTGCCGGCCTCCCACGCTGTCACTTCTTGCCGGCCTCCCAGGCTGTCACTCCTTGCCGGCCTCCCACGCTGTCACTTCTTGCCGGCCTCCCAGGCTGTCACGCCTTGCAGGACTCCCACGCTGTCACTCCTTGCCGGCCTCCCATGCTGTCACCTCTTGCCGGCCTCCCAGGCTGTCACTTCTTGCCGGCCTCCCATGCTGTCACTTCTTGCAGGGCTTTCACGCTGTCACTTCTTGCCGGCCTCCCACGCTGTCACTCCTTGCCGGCCTCCCACGCTGTCACTTCTTGCAGGGCTCCCACGCTGTCACTTCTTGCAGGGCTCCCACGCTGTCACTTCTTGCAGGGCTTTCACGCTGTCACTTCTTGCCGGCCTCCCACGCTGTCACTTCTTGCCGGCCTCCCACGCTGTCACTTCTTGCCGGCCTCCCATGCTGTCACTTCTTGCAGGGCTTTCACGCTGTCACTTCTTGCCGGCCTCCCACGCTGTCACTCCTTGCCGGCCTCCCATGCTGTCACTTCTTGCAGGGCTCCCACGCTGTCACGCCTTGCCGGCCTCCCACGCTGTCACGCCTTGCCGGCCTCCCACGCTGTCACTTCTTGCAGATCTCCAGGCTGTCACTCCTTGCCGGCCTCCCAGGCTGTCACGCCTTGCCGGCCTCCCACGCTGTCACTTCTTGCAGGGCTCCCAGGCTGTCACTCCTTGCCGGCCTCCCAGGCTGTCACCTCTTGCAGGGCTCCCAGCCTGTCACTCCTTGCAGGGCTCCCACGCTGTCACTTCTTGCAGGACTCCCACGCTGTCACTTCTTGCAGGACTTCCACGCTGTCCCGCCTTGCCGGCCTCCCACGCTGTCACTTCTTGCAGGGCTCCCAGCCTGTCACTCCTTGCAGGGCTCCCACGCTGTCACTCCTTGCAGGACTCCCACGCTGTCACTCCTTGCAGGGCTCCCACGCTGTCACTCCTTGCCGGCCTCCCACGCTGTCACTTCTTGCAGGACTCCCAGGCTGTCACTTCTTGCAGGACTCCCAGGCTGTCACTCCTTGCAGATCTCCCACGCTGTCACTTCTTGCAGGCCTCCCACACTGTCACTTCTTGCAGGACTCCCAGGCTGTCACTCCTTGCAGATCTCCCAGCCTGTCACGCCTTGCAGGACTCCCACGCTGTCACTTCTTGCCGGCCTCCCACGCTGTCCCGCCTTGCCGGCCTCCCACGCTGTCCCGCCTTGCCGGCCTCCCACGCTGTCCCGCCTTGCCGGCCTCCCACGCTGTCCCGCCTTGCCGGCCTCCCACGCTGTCCCGCCTTGCCGGCCTCCCACACTGTCACTTCTTGCAGGACTCCCAGGCTGTCACGCCTTGCAGGCCTCCCACACTGTCACTCCTTGCCGGCCTCCCACGCTGTCCCGCCTTGCCGGCCTCCCACGCTGTCCCGCCTTGCCGGCCTCCCACGCTGTCCCGCCTTGCCGGCCTCCCACGCTGTCACTCCTTGCCGGCCTCCCACGCTGTCCCGCCTTGCCGGCCTCCCACGCTGTCACTTCTTGCAGGACTCCCACGCTGTCACTTCTTGCAGGACTCCCACGCTGTCACTTCTTGCAGGACTCCCACGCTGTCACTCCTTGCCGGCCTCCCACGCTGTCACTTCTTGCAGGACTCCCACGCTGTCACTTCTTGCAGGACTCCCACGCTGTCACTCCTTGCAGGACTCCCACGCTGTCACTCCTTGCAGGACTCCCACGCTGTCCCGCCTTGCCGGCCTCCCACGCTGTCACTCCTTGCCGGCCTCCCACGCTGTCACTTCTTGCAGGGCTCCCACGCTGTCCCGCCTTGCCGGCCTCCCACGCTGTCACTTCTTGCAGGACTCCCACGCTGTCACTTCTTGCAGGACTCCCACGCTGTCACTCCTTGCAGGACTCCCACGCTGTCACTCCTTGCAGGACTCCCACGCTGTCACGCCTTGCAGGACTCCCAGCCTGTCACGCCTTGCAGGACTCCCACGCTGTCACTTCTTGCAGGACTCCCACGCTGTCACGCCTTGCCGGCCTCCCACGCTGTCACTTCTTGCAGGACTCCCACGCTGTCACTTCTTGCAGGACTCCCACGCTGTCACTCCTTGCAGGACTCCCACGCTGTCACTCCTTGCAGGACTCCCACGCTGTCACGCCTTGCAGGACTCCCACGCTGTCACGCCTTGCCGGCCTCCCACGCTGTCCCGCCTTGCCGGCCTCCCACGCTGTCACTTCTTGCAGGACTCCCACGCTGTCACGCCTTGCCGGCCTCCCAGGCTGTCACTCCTTGCCGGCCTCCCACGCTGTCACGCCTTGCAGGACTCCCACGCTGTCACTTCTTGCAGGACTCCCACGCTGTCACGCCTTGCCGGCCTCCCATGCTGTCACGCCTTGCAGGACTCCCACGCTGTCACGCCTTGCCGGCCTCCCACGCTGTCACTCCTTGCCGGCCTCCCACGCTGTCACAACTTGCAGGAATCCCACGCTGTCACGCCTTGCAGGACTCCCAGGCTGTCACTCCTTGCCGGCCTCCCATGCTGTCCCATGCTGTCACGCCTTGCAGGACTCCCACGCTGTCACGCCTTGCCGGCCTCCCACGCTGTCACTCCTTGCCGGCCTCCCACGCTGTCACGCCTTGCAGGGCTCCCAGGCTGTCACTTCTTGCCGGCCTCCCATGCTGTCACGCCTTGCAGGACTCCCACGCTGTCACGCCTTGCCGGCCTCCCATGCTGTCACGCCTTGCAGGACTCCCACGCTGTCACTCCTTGCAGGACTCCCACGCTGTCACGCCTTGCAGGCCTCCCACGCTGTCACGCCTTGCAGGACTCCCACGCTGTCACGCCTTGCCGGCCTCCCAGGCTGTCACGGCCTTGCAGGACTCCCACGCTGTCACTCCTTGCAGGACTCCCACGCTGTCACTCATTGCCGGCCTCCCACGCTGTCACTCCTTGCCGGCCTCCCACGCTGTCACGCCTTGCAGGGCTCCCACGCTGTCACTCCTTGCCGGCCTCCCACGCTGTCACGCCTTGCAGGACTCCCACGCTGTCACGCCTTGCCGGCCTCCCAGGCTGTCACGCCTTGCAGGACTCCCATGCTGTCACTCCTTGCCGGCCTCCCAGGCTGTCACGCCTTGCAGGACTCCCACGCTGTCACGCCTTGCCGGCCTCCCACGCTGTCACTCCTTGCCGGCCTCCCACGCTGTCACGCCTTGCAGGACTCCCACGCTGTCACTCCTTGCCGGCCTCCCACGCTGTCACGCCTTGCAGGACTCCCACGCTGTCACGCCTTGCAGGACTCCCACGCTGTCACTTCTTGCAGGGCTCCCACGCTGTCACTTCTTGCAGGACTCCCACGCTGTCACGCCTTGCCGGCCTCCCACGCTGTCACGCCTTGCCGGCCTCCCACGCTGTCACTCCTTGCAGGACTCCCACGCTGTCACGCCTTGCAGGCCTCCCACGCTGTCACTCCTTGCCGGCCTCCCATGCTGTCACTTCTTGCAGGGCTCCCACGCTGTCACTCCTTGCCGGCCTCCCATGCTGTCACTTCTTGCAGGGCTCCCACGCTGTCACTTCTTGCAGGGCTCCCACGCTGTCACTTCTTGCCGGCCTCCCACGCTGTCACTTCTTGCCGGCCTCCCATGCTGTCACTTCTTGCAGGGCTTTCACGCTGGCACTTCTTGCCGGCCTCCCACGCTGTCACTCCTTGCCGGCCTCCCATGCTGTCACTTCTTGCAGGGCTTCCACGCTGTCACGCCTTGCCGGCCTCCCACGCTGTCACGCCTTGCCGGCCTCCCACGCTGTCACTTCTTGCAGGACTCCCAGGCTGTCACTCCTTGCAGGCCTCCCAGGCTGTCACGCCTTGCCGGCCTCCCACGCTGTCACTTCTTGCAGGGCTCCCAGGCTGTCACTCCTTGCCGGCCTCCCAGGCTGTCACCTCTTGCAGGGCTCCCAGCCTGTCACTCCTTGCAGGGCTCCCACGCTGTCACTTCTTGCAGGACTCCCACGCTGTCACTCCTTGCAGGACTTCCACGCTGTCCCGCCTTGCCGGCCTCCCACACTGTCACCTCTTGCAGGGCTCCCAGCCTGTCACTCCTTGCAGGGCTCCCACGCTGTCACTCCTTGCAGGACTCCCACGCTGTCACTCCTTGCAGGGCTCCCACGCTGTCACTCCTTGCCGGCCTCCCACGCTGTCACTTCTTGCCGGCCTCCCACACTGTCACTTCTTGCAGGACTCCCAGGCTGTCACTCCTTGCAGATCTCCCAGCCTGTCACTTCTTGCAGGACTCCCACGCTGTCACTTCTTGCAGGACTCCCAGGCTGTCACTCCTTGCAGATCTCCCAGCCTGTCACGCCTTGCAGGACTCCCACGCTGTCACTTCTTGCCGGCCTCCCACGCTGTCCCGCCTTGCCGGCCTCCCACGCTGTCCCGCCTTGCCGGCCTCCCACGCTGTCCCGCCTTGCCGGCCTCCCACGCTGTCCCGCCTTGCCGGCCTCCCACGCTGTCCCGCCTTGCCGGCCTCCCACACTGTCACTTCTTGCAGGACTCCCAGGCTGTCACTCCTTGCAGATCTCCCACACTGTCACTTCTTGCCGGCCTCCCACGCTGTCCCGCCTTGCCGGCCTCCCACGCTGTCCCGCCTTGCCGGCCTCCCACGCTGTCCCGCCTTGCCGGCCTCCCACGCTGTCACTCCTTGCCGGCCTCCCACGCTGTCCCGCCTTGCCGGCCTCCCACGCTGTCACTTCTTGCAGGACTCCCACGCTGTCACTTCTTGCAGGACTCCCACGCTGTCACTTCTTGCAGGACTCCCACGCTGTCACTCCTTGCCGGCCTCCCACGCTGTCACTTCTTGCAGGACTCCCACGCTGTCACTTCTTGCAGGACTCCCACGCTGTCACTCCTTGCAGGACTCCCACGCTGTCACTCCTTGCAGGACTCCCACGCTGTCCCGCCTTGCCGGCCTCCCACGCTGTCACTCCTTGCCGGCCTCCCACGCTGTCACTTCTTGCAGGGCTCCCACGCTGTCCCGCCTTGCCGGCCTCCCACGCTGTCACTTCTTGCAGGACTCCCACGCTGTCACTTCTTGCAGGACTCCCACGCTGTCACTCCTTGCAGGACTCCCACGCTGTCACTCCTTGCAGGACTCCCACGCTGTCACGCCTTGCAGGACTCCCAGCCTGTCACGCCTTGCAGGACTCCCACGCTGTCACTTCTTGCAGGACTCCCACGCTGTCACGCCTTGCCGGCCTCCCACGCTGTCACTTCTTGCAGGACTCCCACGCTGTCACTTCTTGCAGGACTCCCACGCTGTCACTCCTTGCAGGACTCCCACGCTGTCACTCCTTGCAGGACTCCCACGCTGTCACGCCTTGCAGGACTCCCACGCTGTCACGCCTTGCCGGCCTCCCACGCTGTCACGCCTTGCCGGCCTCCCACGCTGTCACTTCTTGCAGGACTCCCACGCTGTCACGCCTTGCCGGCCTCCCACGCTGTCACGCCTTGCCGGCCTCCCACGCTGTCCCGCCTTGCCGGCCTCCCACGCTGTCACTTCTTGCAGGACTCCCACGCTGTCACTCCTTGCCGGCCTCCCATGCTGTCACGCCTTGCAGGACTCCCACGCTGTCACGCCTTGCCGGCCTCCCACGCTGTCACTCCTTGCCGGCCTCCCACGCTGTCACAACTTGCAGGAATCCCACGCTGTCACTCATTGCCGGCCTCCCACGCTGTCACAACTTGCAGGAATCCCACGCTGTCACTCATTGCCGGCCTCCCATGCTGTCACGCCTTGCAGGACTCCCACGCTGTCACGCCTTGCCGGCCTCCCACGCTGTCACTCCTTGCCGGCCTCCCACGCTGTCACGCCTTGCAGGGCTCCCAGGCTGTCACTTCTTGCCGGCCTCCCATGCTGTCACGCCTTGCAGGACTCCCACGCTGTCACGCCTTGCCGGCCTCCCACGCTGTCACGCCTTGCAGGACTCCCACGCTGTCACTCCTTGCAGGACTCCCACGCTGTCCCGCCTTGCCGGCCTCCCACGCTGTCACGCCTTGCAGGACTCCCACGCTGTCACGCCTTGCCGGCCTCCCAGGCTGTCACGCCTTGCAGGACTCCCACGCTGTCACTCCTTGCAGGACTCCCACGCTGTCACTCATTGCCGGCCTCCCACGCTGTCACTCCTTGCCGGCCTCCCACGCTGTCACGCCTTGCAGGGCTCCCAGGCTGTCACTTCTTGCCGGCCTCCCATGCTGTCACGCCTTGCAGGACTCCCACGCTGTCACGCCTTGCCGGCCTCCCATGCTGTCACGCCTTGCAGGACTCCCAGGCTGTCACTCCTTGCCGGCCTCCCATGCTGTCACGCCTTGCAGGACTCCCACGCTGTCACGCCTTGCCGGCCTCCCACGCTGTCACTCCTTGCCGGCCTCCCACGCTGTCACGCCTTGCAGGACTCCCACGCTGTCACTCCTTGCCGGCCTCCCACGCTGTCACGCCTTGCAGGACTCCCACGCTGTCACGCCTTGCAGGACTCCCACGCTGTCACTTCTTGCAGGGCTCCCACGCTGTCACTTCTTGCAGGACTCCCACGCTGTCACGCCTTGCCGGCCTCCCACGCTGTCACGCCTTGCCGGCCTCCCACGCTGTCACTCCTTGCAGGACTCCCAGCCTGTCACGCCTTGCAGGACTCCCACGCTGTCCCGCCTTGCCGGCCTCCCACGCTGTCACGCCTTGCAGGACTCCCACGCTGTCACGCCTTGCCGGCCTCCCACGCTGTCACTTCTTGCAGGGCTCCCACGCTGTCACTTCTTGCAGGACTCCCACGCTGTCACGCCTTGCCGGCCTCCCACGCTGTCACTTCTTGCAGGGCTCCCACGCTGTCACTTCTTGCAGGACTCCCACGCTGCACTTCTTGCAGGACTCCCACGCTGTCACTCCTTGCCGGCCTCCCACGCTGTCACTTCTTGCAGGACTCCCACGCTGTCACTCCTTGCAGGCCTCCCACGCTGTCACTCCTTGCAGGCCTCCCACACTGTCACTCCTTGCCGGCCTCCCAGCTGTCACGCCTTGCCGGCCTCCAACGCTGTCACTTCTTGCCGGCCTCCCACGCTGTCACTCCTTGCAGGCCTCCCACGCTGTCACACTTGCGGCCTCCCACGCTGTCACGCCTTGCCGGCCTCCCACGCTGTCACGCCTTGCCGGCCTCCCAGGCTGTCACTCCTTGCAGGCCTCCCACGCTGTCACTCCTTGCCGGCCTCCCAGGCTGTCACGCCTTGCCGGCCTCCCACGCTGTCACGCCTTGCCGGCCTCCCACGCTGTCACTTCTTGCAGGCCTCCCACGCTGTCACTCCTTGCAGGCCTCCCACGCTGTCACGCCTTGCCGGCCTCCCACGCTGTCACTTCTTGCAGGACTCCCACGCTGTCACTTCTTGCAGGCCTCCCACGCTGTCACTCCTTGCAGGCCTCCCACGCTGTCACTCCTTGCCGGCCTCCCACGCTGTCACTCCTTGCCGGCCTCCCACGCTGTCACTTCTTGCAGGCCTCCCACGCTGTCACGCCTTGCCGGCCTCCCACGCTGTCACTCCTTGCCGGCCTCCCACGCTGTCACTCCTTGCCGGCCTCCCACGCTGTCACTCCTTGCAGGCCTCCCACGCTGTCACTCCTTGCAGGACTCCCAGGCTGTCACTCCTTGCAGGCCTCCCACGCTGTCACTCCTTGCCGGCCTCCCACGCTGTCACTTCTTGCAGGCCTCCCACGCTGTCACGCCTTGCCGGCCTCCCAGCTGTCACTCCTTGCCGGCCTCCCAGGCTGTCACTCCTTGCCGGCCTCCCACGCTGTCACTCCTTGCAGGCTCCACGCTGTCACTCTTGCGGCCCCAGCTGTCACTTGCGGCTCCACGCTGTCACTCTTGCCGGCCTCCCACGCTGTCACTTCTTGCAGGACTCCCACGCTGTCACTCCTTGCCGGCCTCCCAGCTGTCACTCCTTGCAGGCCTCCCACGCTGTCACTCCTTGCAGGCCTCCCACGCTGTCACTTCTTGCAGGCCTCCCACGCTGTCACGCCTTGCCGGCCTCCCACGCTGTCACTCCTTGCAGGCCTCCCACGCTGTCACTCCTTGCAGGCCTCCCACGCTGTCACTCCTTGCCGGCCTCCCACGCTGTCACGCCTTGCAGGCTCCCACGCTGTCACTTCTTGCAGGACTCCCACGCTGTCACTCCTTGCCGGCCTCCCATGCTGTCACTCCTTGCCGGCCTCCCACGCTGTCACTTCTTGCAGGGCTCCCACGCTGTCACGCCTTGCCGGCCTCCCACGCTGTCACGCCTTGCCGGCCTCCCACGCTGTCACTTCTTGCAGGACTCCCAGGCTGTCACTCCTTGCCGGCCTCCCACGCTGTCACTCCTTGCCGGCCTCCCACGCTGTCACTTCTTGCAGGACTCCCACGCTGTCACTCCTTGCCGGCCTCCCACGCTGTCACGCCTTGCCGGCCTCCCACGCTGTCACTCCTTGCAGGCCTCCCACGCTGTCACTCCTTGCCGGCCTCCCAGGCTGTCACTCCTTGCCGGCCTCCCACGCTGTCACGCCTTGCCGGCCTCCCACGCTGTCACTCCTTGCCGGCCTCCCACGCTGTCACTCCTTGCCGGCCTCCCACGCTGTCACTTCTTGCAGGCCTCCCACGCTGTCACTTCTTGCAGGCCTCCCACGCTGTCACGCCTTGCCGGCCTCCAACGCTGTCACTTCTTGCAGGACTCCCACGCTGTCACTTCTTGCAGGGCTCCCACGCTGTCACTCCTTGCCGGCCTCCCAGGCTGTCACTCCTTGCCGGCCTCCCACGCTGTCACTCCTTGCCGGCCTCCCAGGCTGTCACTCCTTGCAGGCCTCCCACACTGTCACTCCTTGCCGGCCTCCCAGGCTGTCACGCCTTGCAGGCCTCCCACACTGTCACGCCTTGCAGATCTCCAACGCTGTCACTTCTTGCAGGACTTCCACGCTGTCACTTCTTGCAGGACTTCCACGCTGTCACGCCTTGCCGGCCTCCCACGCTGTCACTCCTTGCAGGACTCCCACGCTGTCACTTCTTGCCGGCCTCCCACGCTGTCACGCCTTGCCGGCCTCCCACGCTGTCACTCCTTGCCGGCCTCCCACGCTGTCACTCCTTGCAGGACTCCCACGCTGTCACTTCTTGCAGGACTCCCACGCTGTCACGCCTTGCCGGCCTCCCACGCTGTCACTCCTTGCAGGACTCCCACGCTGTCACTCCTTGCCGGCCTCCCACGCTGTCACTTCTTGCAGGACTCCCACGCTGTCACGCCTTGCCGGCCTCCCACGCTGTCACTTCTTGCAGGACTCCCACGCTGTCACTTCTTGCCGGCCTCCCACGCTGTCACTCCTTGCAGGCCTCCCACGCTGTCACGCCTTGCCGGCCTCCAACGCTGTCACTCCTTGCAGGCCTCCCACACTGTCACTCCTTGCCGGCCTCCCACGCTGTCACGCCTTGCCGGCCTCCCAGGCTGTCACGCCTTGCCGGCCTCCCAGGCTGTCACTCCTTGCAGGACTCCCACGCTGTCACTTCTTGCTGGCCTCCCAGGCTGTCACTCCTTGCCGGCCTCCCACGCTGTCACTTCTTGCTGGCCTCCCAGGCTGTCACTCCTTGCCGGCCTCCCACGCTGTCACTCCTTGCAGGACTCCCACGCTGTCACTCCTTGCAGGACTCCCACGCTGTCACGCCTTGCCGGCCTCCCACGCTGTCACGCCTTGCAGGGCTCCTAGCCTGTCACTCCTTGCAGGGCTCCCAGCCTGTCAGGCCTTGCAGGACTCCCACGCTGTCACGCCTTGCAAGACTCCCATCCTGTCACGCCTTGCAGGACTCCCACGCTGTCACTCCTTGCCGGCCTCCCACGCTGTCACGCCTTGCAGGACTCCCACGCTGTCACGCCTTGCAGGGCTCCCAGCCTGTCACGCCTTGCAGGACTCCCAGCCTGTCACGACTTGCAGGACTCCCACTCTGTCACGCCTTGCAGGACTCCCATGCTGTCACGCCTTGCAGGACTCCCAGCCTGTCACTCCTTGCAGGGCTCCCAGCCTGTCACGCCTTGCAGGACTCCCACGCTGTCACTCCTTGCAGGGTTCCCAGCCTGTCACTCCTTGCAGGGCTCCCAGGCTGTCACGCCTTGCAGGTCTTCCACGCTGTCACGCTTTGCAGATCTTCCAGCCTGTCACGCCTTGCAGGACTCCCACGCTGTCACTCCTTGCAGGGTTCCCAGCCTGTCACTCCTTGCAGGGCTCCCAGCCTGTCACGCCTTGCAGGTCTTCCACGCTGTCACGCCTTGCAGGGCTCCCAGCCTGTCACGCCTTGCAGGACTCCCACGCTGTCACTCCTTGCAGGGTTCCCAGCCTGTCACTCCTTGCAGGGCTCCCAGCCTGTCACTCCTTGCAGGGCTCCCAGCCTGTCGCTCCTTGCAGGGCTCCCAGCCTGTCACTCCTTGCCGGCCTCCCAGGCTGTCACTCCTTGCCGGTCTCCCAGCCTGTCACTGCTTGCAGGGCTCCCAGCCTGTCACTCCTTGCAGGGCTCCCAGCCTGTCACTCCTTGCCGGCCTCCCAGGCTGTCACTCCTTGCCGGCCTCCCAGCCTGTCACTCCTTGCAGGGCTCCCAGCCTGTCACTCCTTGCAGGGATCCTAGCCTGTCACTCCTTGCAGGGCTCCCAGCCTGTCACTCCTTGCCGGCCTCCCAGGCTGTCACGCCTTGCCGGCCTCCCACGCTGTCACTCCTTGCTGGCCTCCCAGGCTGTCACGCCTTGCCGGCCTCCCAGGCTGTCACGCCTTGCAGATCTCCAGGCTGTCACTCCTTGCTGGCCTCCCAGGCTGTCACGCCTTGCAGATCTCCAGGCTGTCACTCCTTGCCGGCCTCCCAGCCTGTCACTCCTTGCCAGCATCTCAGGCGGTCACGCCTTGCAGGACTCCCACGCTGTCACTCCTTGCAGGCCTCTAAGGCTGTCACGCCTTGCAGATCTCCCAGCCTGTCACGCCTTGCAGGACTCCCAGGCTGTCACTCCTTGCCGGCCTCCCACGCTGTCACTCCTTGCCGGCCTCCAGGGCTGTCACGCCTTGCAGATCTCCAGGCTGTCACTCCTTGCCGGCCTCCCAGGCTGTCACGCCTTGCAGATCTCCAGGCTGTCACTCCTTGCAGGCCTCCCAGCCTGTCAGTCCTTGCCGGCCTCTCAGGCGGTCACGCCTTGCAGGACTCCCACGCTGTCACTCCTTGCAGGCCTCTAAGGCTGTCACGCCTTGCAGATCTCCCAGCCTGTCACGCCTTGCAGGACTCCCAGGCTGTCACTCCTTGCCGGCCTCCCACGCTGTCACTCCTTGCCGGCCTCCAGGGCTGTCACGCCTTGCCGGCCTCCCAGGCTGTCACTTCTTGCCGGCCTCTAGGGCTGTCACGCCTTGCCGGCCTCTAGGGCTGTCACTCCTTGCAGGCCTCCCAGGCTGTCACGCCTTGCCGGCCTCCCAGGCTGTCACGCCTTGCCGGCCTCCAGGGCTGTCACGCCTTGCCGGCCTTCCAGGCTGTCACTCCTTGCCGGCCTCCAGGGCTGTCACTCCTTGCCGGCCTCTAGGGCTGTCACTCCTTGCCGGCCTCCCAGCTTGTTACTCTGTGTTCTTCTATCTAGGGCGCACTCTGAAGTGATGAAAAAGTGTCTCAAAGTTTTGTTGCCTCATTGTCTCTGTGTGTGTGTGTGTGTGTGTGTGTGTGTGTGTGTGTGTGTGTGTGTGTCTGGTGTGTGTGTGTGTGTGTGTGTGTGTGTGTGTGTGTCTGGTGTGTGTGTGTGTGTGTGTGTGTGTGTGTGTGTGTGTGTGTGTGTGGTGTGTGTGTGTGTGTGTGTGTGTGTGTGTGTGTGACAATATACAACATGGTTACTGGGAAGATCCAATGGACTTCACAACTTTCATTCTTGTTGGCACATCTGAACGTTTAACCAACAGGTGCATCAATTGATGTCCACCAATACATTGATGCACAAACATTCATTTATTCATACACGACAAAGTGACAAGACAGGGTAGCAGCAATTTATTTGATCAACATGATTTGTTTTTTTACTTTTTCCCCATATCTCCCTCCCCAAGGATTGAACCACGGCACATCGCCTCGCTGCACTCCAAGGTGGCCAGCTGCTGGGTCGTCATGTAGCTGTCTCAGCGCTTCCTCCTGCATGGCTCTCGGCAGAACAGGGAGAAGGCGACAGGTTTCTCCCTTTTTGTCCATCCACTTTCTGTACAGGGAAACTGTAGGGCATCCCACTGGGTCCAGTACGACTTGGTGACAGGGCTGGTAACGGCGACCTTCTTCCAGGGTGGGCGAACAGGCCTGACCTCCATCCAGCGGATGATGGGCTGCAGGTCAGGGTCCTGATTCTGTGCGGCTGCCAGAGGCGTTTCTTGAGCGGTGATCCGCCTCAACGCTCCCGAGGGACGCCGTGAAGCATTCCCTTCACCCACAAGACCCTCCAACTGCACGGTGTGTCCATCAATTAGCAGGAGGGAGCGTCCCCAGTCTATCACGCCGCAATGCTCCTGCGGAAAATCTGTCCCCAGGATGACGTCATATTCACGTCGGCGATAACAAAGGGGTGAGAAATAACAAGCTCACCGGCCTTCACCTTCACTGTCACAACGTCGTGCACAGGGATCTGTCTGTTCATGACGTCATTGAGCACCATCGCCAAGTCCTCCATCCTCTTGAAGGGGCACAGACTAGTCTTTATCATAAAAAGGTCGCTTCTGAGTCGACCAGCGCCTTGTAACGGTTGCCGTCGATGTAAAGCTCAGTCGAGGGTCCTGCTCGGTCGAGGCGCGCATTCTTTAGCCGGTGTGGGGTGGAGTTTTCCTGGGTGGTGGTGGTCTTCTCCTTCCTCTGTGGACAGCGGCGAGCGATGTGGCCTGTCTTATTGCAGTTGTAGCGCTTGATATGTCCACGCTGTCCCTCCCGCCCAGAGGAAAGGTTTCTGATCTTGTCCAAATATTCCTCCATCACCTGTATTGAATTGGCAAGCAGGGCGAAGCTGTCGCTCAGTGATTTTTCCTGGCTGCCGATGGCTCCGATTCTCTGATCGTGGGTCGCTTGCTCAAGCTGGAAGATGGCTGCGACGCGAAGAGCGGTGCTCACTGTCTCCCTCATACTGCTTGGAGCCAGTATATGCACCTGACGTTTTACTTTGTCGTCGACAAGGGCATCTAGAAACCTCTCTCGAGTCGATTCCTTGCCTGTTGCAGGTGGGGAAACTCCGCATCACCAGTCGCATGATGTCAGCTGCCATTTGAGGGAGAGACTCGCCCTCCTCGCGCTTTCTGACGTAGAGTTGTGCCCGTGCCTGCTCCGGTTTCCAGATGACTTGAAATCTGTCACGGAGAATCTGTGCAAAGTCGATGTAGTCATTTCTATCATCGGGTGGCAATGTTTTGAGGACTGTCAGTGCTTGTCCGGTCAGACTGAGAATGAGAAAGTTGGCTTTCTCCTCCTCATTCCAGCCATTCATCTTTGCTACCACCTCGAACTGGATGTGGTACGCTTCCCACGATGCCTTGCCGTCGTACAGTTGCGGCCGTATCACTGTCGCAATGTCCGCAGTCGATGAATCCATCGCATCGAAACACACAGCAGATCGAAAAACGCGTTTCTCACCGTTCATACTTCGACTGTTCGCCATCTTGGGAATCAATTTTGCACTCGACCTCGTAGCAATGTCCTGTTGTACGGGGGTTCTCCTAGATTACACTGGGAAGTCGAAGTTCTCAAACGCTGGTGGTCGTTTCAAAAAAACTTTATTTACGCACTGGTCGATACACAGCAGTGAGAATAAGGAAACAGTATCGTCGTAACAACTTCACTCTATGGGCAATGCCGCAGAGGACTCACTCCTTACAAAGGAGGACTTGTGTATCTTCTAGTTAAGCTCTCACCTTAACTCTGTCGTGTCTTCTCTTGTGTGTTTTCTCCTGTCGCTTTGTCGCGCTTTATATACCTTAACACAGGTTCCAGAGACTTTCAGAATCTAGTACAGTATACTCGGTGGCCACGAAGCTTCAAGAATGACGTCATGTAACACAACCGAGAAACATTTAGCCCGACTCAACCATGTGACCAGGCCACGGCATTAGCCCGATTGTGCTACGACATACTCGTATGGTCTAGAGCCTTCACAACAACTGCATGCTATCTGAAAGCTGTATTATTTGTACGACATCGGGAAATGAACGCAGGTCGATTATAGATTTATTGCATATCTCAATCAATTTTTCTCAAAACAAAAGAACTAACCTATCCGTTCTTTCGCTAGTGTAAATTTAAAATGGATGCATTAATCCTTGTGGACATTGTACAGGAGTTTTACATTGAGTGACTACAACCTTCAAGAGACCATGACGTCCTTCTGACTAAAACGTTCACTGTCTGGATCCTTATTCATACACTTCACTGTACACGTATGAAGACAGTTATGTTTCCTGGTCTGGGGCCCCAGAGGTTCTGTAGCTGTGGTGTATATCAGCTCTCTGAGTGACGCCCAATCTGTCTCGACGTTCTGATTGTCTAAATAGGTGGCCTCCAAGCGTTCCTCCAGAGTGTCCACGAAGGACTGCTTGCAGCTGGCGATCTTCAGCCTGGCAACGTTCAACCGTTTGGGGGCTTTCTTCCCTTGTGGGCGACGTTTGGGTTGAATGCGGATGTTGAGCTTGGTGATGATAAGGCGATGATCTGTCCAGCATTCAGCACCGCACACGGACTTGGTCACCCTTACATCCTGCCTGTCCCTCTTCCTCACGATGACGTAGTCAATGAGATGCCATTGCTTTGAGGTTTGACGAGACCTGCGATGTCATCAAGCAATTATTGGATGAGAAGCACCACTTCCGTCAG
>JAWQFJ010025473.1:0-15225 GCA_034096865.1 Theodoxus fluviatilis | reverse complement strand
ACCCTCCTCACTGTGACCACCCTCCTCATTGTGACCAGCCTCCTCACTGTGACCGCCCTCCTCACTGTGACCACCCTCTTCACTGTGACCACCCTCCTCATTGTGACCAGCCTCCTCACTGTGACCACCTTCATAACTGTGACCGCCCTCCTCACTGTGACCAGCCTCCTCACTGTGACCAGCCTCTTCAATGTGACCACCCTCCTCAGTGTGACCACCTTCATCACTGTGACCGCCCTCCTCACTGTGACCACCCTCCTCACTGTGACCGCCCTCCTTACTGTGACCACCCTCCTCACTGTGACCGCCCTCCTCACTGTGATAACCCTCCTCACTGTGACCACCCTCCTCACTGTGACCGCCCTCCTCACTGTGACCGCCTTCCTCACTGTGACCGCCCTCCTCACTGTGACCACCCTCCTCACTGTGACCGCTCTCCTCACTGTGACCGCCCTCCTCACTGTGAAAACCCTCCTCACTGTGACCGCCCTCCTCACTGTGACCACCCTCCTCACAGTGACCGCCCTTCTCACTGTGACCAAACTCGTCACTGTGACCGCCTTCCTCACTGTGACCACCTCCTCATTGTGACCGCCTTCATCACTGTGACCGCCTTCCTCACTGTGACCACCCTCCTCAATGTGACCACCCTCCTCACTGTGACCGCCTTCATCACTGTGACCGCCTTTCTCACTGTGACCACCCTCCTCAATTTGACCACCCTCCTCCTGTGACCGCCTTCATCACTGTGACCGCCTTCATCACTGTGACCGCCTTCCTCATTGTGACCAGCATCCTCGGTGTTATCACCCTCCTCATTGTGACCAGCCTCCTCAGTGTGACCACCTTCATCACTGTGACCGCCCTCCTCACTGTGACCAGCCTCCTCACTGTGACCGCCTTCATCACTGTGACCGCCTTCCTCACTGTGACCACCTACATCACTGTGACCACCCACCTCATTCTGACCACCCTCCTCACTGTGACAACCCTCCTCACTGTGACCGCCCTTCTCACTGTGACCACCCTTCTCACTGTGACCACCCTCCTCACTGTGACCACCCTCCTCACTGTGACCGCATTCCTCACTGTGACCGCCCTTCTCACTGTGACCTGCCTCCTCAGTGTGACCACCCTCCTCACTGTGACCGCCCTCCTCACTGTGACCGCCTTCATCACTGTGACGAACCTCCTCACTGTGACCACCCTCCTCACTGTGACCGCCTTCATCACTGTGACCACCCTCCTCACTGTGACCACCCTCCTCACTGTGACCGCCTTCATCACTGTGACCACCCTCCTCACTGTGACCACCCTCCTCACTGTGACCGCCTTCATCACTGTGACCACCCTCCTCACTGTGACCACCTTCTTCATTGTTACCAGCCTCCTCACTGTGACCACCCTCCTCAGTGTGACCAGCCTCCTCACTGTGACCACCCTCCTCACTGTGACCACCTTCTTCATTGTGACCACCCTCCTCACTGTGACCAGCCTCCTCACTGTGACCACCCTCCTCACTGTGACCACCCTCCTCAGTGTGACCGCCTTCCTCACTGTGACCGCCCTCCTCACTGTGACCACCCTCCTCACTGTGACCGCCCTCCTCACTGTGACCGCCCTCCTCACTGTGAAAACCCTCCTCACTGTGACCGCCCTCCTCACTGTGACCACCCTCCTCACAGTGACCGCCCTTCTCACTGTGACCAAACTCGTCACTGTGACCGCCTTCCTCACTGTGACCACCTCCTCATTGTGACCGCCTTCATCACTGTGACCACCTTCCTCACTGTGACCACCCTCCTCAATGTGACCACCCTCCTCACTGTGACCGCCTTCATCACTGTGACCGCCTTCCTCACTGTGACCACCCTCCTCAATTTGACCACCCTCCTCCTGTGACCGCCTTCATCACTGTGACCGCCTTCATCACTGTGACCGCCTTCCTCATTGTGACCAGCATCCTCGGTGTTATCACCCTCCTCATTGTGACCAGCCTCCTCAGTGTGACCACCTTCATCACTGTGACCGCCCTCCTCACTGTGACCAGCCTCCTCACTGTGACCGCCTTCATCACTGTGACCGCCTTCCTCACTGTGACCACCTACATCACTGTGACCACCCACCTCATTCTGACCACCCTCCTCACTGTGACCACCCTCCTCACTGTGACCGCCCTTCTCACTGTGACCACCCTTCTCACTGTGACCACCCTCCTCACTGTGACCACCCTCCTCACTGTGACCGCCTTCCTCACTGTGACCGCCCTTCTCACTGTGACCTGCCTCCTCAGTGTGACCACCCTCCTCACTGTGACCGCCCTCCTCACTGTGACCGCCTTCATCACTGTGACGAACCTCCTCACTGTGACCACCCTCCTCACTGTGACCGCCTTCATCACTGTGACCACCCTCCTCACTGTGACCACCCTCCTCACTGTGACCGCCTTCATCACTGTGACCACCCTCCTCACTGTGACCACCCTCCTCACTGTGACCGCCTTCATCACTGTGACCACCCTCCTCACTGTGACCACCTTCTTCATTGTTACCAGCCTCCTCACTGTGACCACCCTCCTCAGTGTGACCAGCCTCCTCACTGTGACCACCCTCCTCACTGTGACCACCTCCTCACTGTGACCACCCTCCTCACTGTGACCAGCCTCCTCACTGTGACCACCCTCCTCACTGTGACCACCCTCCTCACTGTGACCGCCTTCCTCACTGTGACCACCCTCCTCACTGTGACCGCCCTCCTCACTGTGACCACCTTCTCACTGTGACCAGCCTCCTCACTGTGACCACCCTCCTCACTGTGACCACCCTCCTCACTGTGACCACCCTCCTCACTGTGACCACCCTCCTCACTGTGACCACCCTCCTCACTGTGACCACCCTCCTCACTGTGACCACCCTCCTCACTGTGACCGCCCTCCTCACTGTGACCAGCCTCCTCACTGTGACCACCCTCCTCACTGTGACCACCCTCCTCACTGTGACCACCCTCCTCAATGTGACCGCCCTTCTCACTGTGACTAGCCTCCTCAGTGTGACCACCCTTCTCACTGTGACCGCCTTCATCACTGTGACAAGCCTCCTCACTGTGACCGCCTTCATCACTGTGACCGCCTTCATCACTGTGACCACCCTCCTCAGTGTGACCGCCCTCCTCACATTGACCGCCTTCCTCACTGTGACCACCCTCCTCACTCTCGCTGCAACGCGCACTGCGCATGTCAGGGACTGCCTTCTGACCTGCCTGAAGCTGGTCACTGAGTTTCCGTACGCTGCACAGAGCAGGTCAAGGCTTTTGTTGGTTTTCCTACAGTTATCCTTGAGTCTCCGTCCTCACTTTCTACATAGTTTACAGCCCAGGGAACGCAGTCGCTTTCTTTGTCTATTATCATCTATTTTCTCCGGTGGCCTAGAGCAAGCGCTCAAGCGTTCAAGATGCTACTGTCACAGAACAGACACATGGATTCGAATGAGGTTCCAGATTCAGATGGACTAAACTGACGAAAAGTTCATATGGACTTTTTCGTCATCAAACTCGACCCACAGCAAACATGAGGGCAGATTGACCGCAATGTTGATGCAAAGTCAACAAGAACTGCAGCAGTAAGTGAACGTCCCCATAATAAAGAGTTAAATGTGTCTTCCGCTTATTGTCTTACATACAACCAAGAATTTAATTAAAGAAACTGTTTACCGTTGTAAACACAAATGACAATTGTTATGAATGAAGATATTTTATTTGTAAGTTAATTAAATGAATAGTTTATGAGCCAGCCAGTTCTCAAATCTAGCCTTTAGATAAACCAGCCAGCAGTTAAGAAATTGTGCTAGGATGGGAAGATTTGAAAAGGACAAAGGAGAGTGGACGTTCTACTGCGTATAGCCTGTGCCCAAAAATAGAACTGGTCAGCGTGTAGACAAAGGATCCACAACTCGTGACGCCAACCTCGTGATGCAGATCGCGTGGTCAACAACTCGTGACCAGAGTAGACAAAAGAATTCATCCCGTGATCAAGACACTCGTGACTGGAGATGCAAGATGGCGCCTGCCAAGTGATTGGTCAGAACAGAACACTGACCGCAGCTATATATTCCCCACCGTCACCAGGACCACCCTCTTCTCACCGACACCCCTCGCCGCATCTGACCGTGCGACGTGAAGCGCCGGAGGTCAACCAGATGGGACGGAATGCGACCCCGCTGCCTGAAAGAGAGAGCATCAGGCAGCCATGCTTGATTAGGCCTGACCGCGTCCTGACCGACGCCTGACCCCCTTCCAAGCCTCAACGCGAAAGGCAACTAGAATCCACGCCCGACCGAAGCAGATCGACATGATGATGCAACAGACACCAGTAGGCCAGACCGGCCTGCCCACGCCACGCCTGATCTACCCCGAGCTTCAACTTGGAGGGGAGATGATTGATGGAACCCTCCCTTCCACCCTTACCACGCTCCAACGAGTCCTGACCAGGCTATAAATCACCCAACCCTATTGGCCCCACCGTTCTTCACCCTATAAGAAAGACACTACGTTCAACGGCAATCAGCTAAAACTGACGCAATTCAGATAAGTGTTATTACTTACAGGCTGGCTGGCTAAAACCTTATATTTTGATGCCTTAAATTAGTTATAGTAAGAATTATCATTTTATCTGTATTATTAAAGTCATCTTTAAAGTCAAATCCACACTTTGTTCTCTGTGCTGTCTCGTTTACCCTTGATTGCATGGAATGAAAGAGAATGTTATAGAACGGCAAAAAAAAAACCTAGACAGATCTCTCTTGAATGAGAGATGAAGAGCCCCGTTCATAACACAATATAGATCTTTACATGTGTAAGAGGGTGAGAATAGAATGCAGAGACTTGTCCAGACCGCTGTAGTTAAACGTGCTGTCTCTCATCTATTTCCATACTTGTGTGCGTGGATTGTAACTGCAGAGATACGTGAGAAGGCGTGTTTCTCTCACACTCTGTTGCTGCCGTAGAGATATATGATGTTCACGCAGACTCACTTTCTCATCTGACACTATCTCAGTCTTTGCGTGCGTGATAGCACATCGAATTTTACAATTTATTCATCTAATGTACCATGTACTATTTGTAATATTGAATATAAACCTAGTGTTTATCCTTATCAATCATCCCATATATGGTAACCTGCACTCCATGAGTTGTAAACGGTAATATTAAAAGAAAACTATGAATAAGTACCTGATTTAATTGGCGCCGTAAATACTTCGCTAGCTATTCATTTATATACGAATCACTTTTGGAATTCATTCATTGGCGCAGAATGTACTTTGACTAACGCACTTTCCAACACAGTGAAGTTTGTCATATGGGACTGTTAATTTAAGACTCAAATAGTTGTTAGAAGCTGCTATATCAGCACAATTTTGCTTTCACTGGGAACCACAGGTCCAATTTTGAGTTTGAAATTTCGTCTGCTATTGCTGAAGTCCGCGTAGAGGCTATTTAAAGCCAGAGTAGTGGAGAGGCCACAGAGAGGCGATGGAGAGGTCAGCTCAGCAGGTGGTGGCCAAGTGTTGCACTGTTACTATGAATAAAGACGGAGAAATGTGATACCACGCCTTCTTGTCTGCTGACCCCTTGGAGGTAGTGAACGGAGAGAGACAAGTACACTGTCTCCCTGCCTGCTCGAGGCATGTCACACCCCACCCGTGCTACCACCATGCTTCATCTGGCACTGCAATAGCAGGGTACCACAATGCTTCACATGGAAAAAATATTTGTGTTTTTTAAAAACGCCAAACGGCAAAAAAGTAAGTAAAGTTTTTTATGTCACTGAAAAAGCGTCCATTACAAAGAGTGCAGACAACCAGTTCCTTTCAACAGCTGAGTTGCAATGGGTTTTCTGGGAGTTTTTGCATCAGCCAAGCAGAGGATCTCGCTTCCATGCACACGTCCACAGCAACCAAAGTCCTCATCAGGTTCGGACTGGATCCTCTCTCTCTCTCTCTCTCTCTCTCTCTCTCTCTCTCTCTCTCTCTCTCTCTCTCTCTCTCTCTCTCTCTCTCTCTCTCTCTCTCTCTCTCTCTCCTCTCTCTCTGCTCTCTCTCTCTCTCTCTCTCTCTCTCTCTCTCTCTCTCTCTCGCTCTCTCTCTCTCTCTCTCTCTCTCTCTCTCTCTTTCTCTCTCTCTCTCTCTCTCTCTCTCTCCTCTCTCTCTCCCTCTCTCTCTCTCTCTCTCTCTCTCCCTCTCTCTCTCTCTCTCTCTCTCTCTCTCTCTCTCTCTCTCTCTCTCTATCTCTATCTCTCTCTCTCTCACTCTCTCTCGAGCCAGGGACTTCACAGGCGATCGATGGCTTTGTTCGAGGATAAGCACCTTCCTCAGGAAGCCTGCTGTCGTGATGGCGGCAACTGGGTCATCCGTATGACTTTGGGCCTGAACGAGCCTGGCATCTCATACAAGCAAAGTTGCATTCAGGAATGAAGCTAATAATAGACGCATTTGTCGTTCCAGACATGTCTTCAGACCATATTTTCTGTCTGGCACGGCAACCCACTTAGCGGTACATCCCACCCTAAGTAAGCGGACGGAGGTGTCGTCCTCACCCACAGGGGACCCAGGAAGGAGCAGCAGCAGCAGTCAGTCCTGTGGATGTGGAAATAGCACATGCCCCATGATGGAGACTGGCGCAAGTCGTACACGCCCCATGATGGAGACAGACACAAGTAGCACATGCCCCGTGATGGAGGAGACTGGCACAAGGAGCACATGCCCCGTGATGGAGGAGACTGGCACAAGGAGCACATGCCCCGTGATGGAGACTGACGCAAGTCGTACACGCCCCGTGATGGAGACAGACACAAGTAGCACATGGCCCGTGATGAAGACTGTCACAAGTAGTACATGCCCCGTGATGAAGACTGTCACAAGTAGTACATGCCCCGTGATGGAGGAGACTGACACAAGTAGCACATGGCCCGTGATGAAGACTGTCACAAGTAGTACATGCCCCGTGATGGAGGAGACTGACACAAGTAGCACATGCCACATGATGGAGGAGACTGACACAAGTAGCACATGCCCCGTGATGGAGGAGACTGACACAAGTAGCACATGGCCCGTGATGGAGGAGACTGACACAAGTAGCACATGGCCCGTGATGGAGGAGACTGACACAAGTAGCACATGCCCGTGGATGGAGGAGACTGACACAAGTAGACATGCCGTGATGAGGAGACTGACACAAGTAGCACATGGCCCGTGATGGAAGAGACTGACACAAGTAGCACATGCCCGTGATGGAGGAGACTGACACAAGTAGCACATGGCCCGTGATGGAGGAGACTGACACAAGTAGCACATGGCCCGTGATGGAGGAGACTGACACAAGTAGCACATGCCCGTGATGGAAGGAGACTGACACAAGTAGCACATGCCCCGTGATGGAGGAGACTGACACAAGTAGCACATGCCCCGTGATGGAGGAGACTGACACAAGTAGCACATGGCCCGTGATGGAGGAGACTGACACAAGTAGCACATGCCCCGTGATGGAAGAGACTGACACAAGTAGCACATGCCCCGTGATGGAGGAGACTGACACAAGTAGCACATGCCCCGTGATGGAGGAGACTGACACAAGTAGCACATGCCCCGTGATGGAAGAGACTGACACAAGTAGCACATGGCCCGTGATGGAGGAGACTGACACAAGTAGCACATGGCCCGTGATGGAGGAGACTGACACAAGTAGCACATGCCCCGTGATGGAAGAGACTGACACAAGTAGCACATGCCCGTGATGGAGGAGACTGACACAAGTAGCACATGCCCCGTGATGGAGGAGACTGACACAAGTAGCACATGCCCCGTGATGGAAGAGACTGACACAAGTAGCACATGGCCCGTGATGGAGGAGACTGACACAAGTAGCACATGCCCCATGATCGAGACTGGCACAAGTAGCACATGCCCCATCATGGAGATTGGCACAAGCAGCACATGCCCCGTGATGGAGACTGGTACAAGTAGCACATGCTACATGATGGAGACTGACACAAGTAGCACATGCCACATGATGGAGACTGACACAAGTAGCACATGCCTCGTGATGGAGGAGACTGACACAAGTAGCACATGTCACATGATGGAGACTGACACAAGTAGCACATGCCTCGTGATGGAGGAGACTGACACAAGTAGCACATGGCACATGATTTAGACTTGCACAATACGCACATGCTACATGATGGAGACTGACACAAGTAGCACATGCCCCGTGATGGAGACTGACACAAGTAGCACATGTCACATGATGGAGGAGACTGATACAAGTAGAACATGGCACATGATTTGGACTGGCACAAGTAGCACATGCCACATGATGGAGGAGACTGAAACACGTAGCACATGTCCCATGACGGAGGAGACCGACACAAGTAGCACATGCCCCGTGATGGAGACTGACACAAGTAGCACATGCCCTGTGATGGAGACTGGTATAAGTAGCACATGCCAAATGATGGAAGAGACTGACACAAGTAGCACATGCCACATGATGGAGTCTGACACAAGCAGCACATGCCTCGTGATGGAGACTGACACGAGAAGCACATGCCTCGTGATGGAGGAAGCTGACACAAGTAGCACATGCCTCGTGATGTAGGAGGCTGAAACAAGCAGCACATGTCTTGTGATGGAGACTGACACAAGTAGCACATGCCTCATTGTGGAGACTGACACAAGTAGCACATGCCCCGTGATTGAGACTGACACAAGTAGCACATGCCTCATGGTGGAGGCTGACACAAGTAGCACATGCCTCGTGATGGAGGAAGCTGACACAAGTAGCACATGCCTCGTGATGGAGGAGGCTAACACAAAAAGCACATGCTTCATGATGAAGGAGACTGACACAAGTAGCACATGCTTCATGATGGAGACAGACACAAGTACCACATGGTCCATGATGGGGGAGACTGACACAAGTAGCACATGGTCCATGATGGAGGAGACTGACACAAGTACCAGATGCCCCTTGATGGAGACTGGCACAAGTAGCACATGCTCCGTGATGGAGGAGACTGACACAAGTAGCACATGCTCCGTGATGGAGACTGACACAAGTAGCACATGCCCCGTGATGGAGGAGACTGACACAAGTACCAGATGCCCCTTGATGGAGACTGGCACAAGTAGCACATGCCCCATAATGGAGACTGACACACGTAGCACTGGTCCGTGATGGAGACTGTTAAAAGTACCACATGCCCCATGATGAAGACTGGCACAAGTAGCACATGCCCCATGCAGGAGACTGACACAAGTGGCACATGCCCCATGATGGAAACTGGCACAAGTAGCACATGCCCCATAATGGAGACTGTCACAAGTAGCACATGGCCCTTTGATGGAGACTGACACAAGTAGCACATGCCCCATGATGGAGACTGACACAAGTAGCACATGCCCCATGATGGACACTGACACAAGTAACGCATGCCCCATCATGGAGACTGACACAAGTAGCACATGGCACATTATGGAGGAGACTGACACAAGTAGAACATGGCACATGATTTAGACTGGCACAAGTAGCACATGCCCCATGATGGAGACTGACACAAGTAGCACATGGCACATTATGGAGGAGACTGACACAAGTAGCACACGCCACATGATTTAGACTGGCACAAGTAGCACATGCCACATGATGGAGGAGACTGAAACAAGTAGCACATGCCACATGATGGAGACTGGCACAAGTAGCACATGCCACATGATGGAGACTGACACACGTAGCACATGCCACATGATGGAGGAGACTGACACAAGTAGAACATGGCACATGATTTAGACTGGCACAAGTAGCACATGCCACATGATGGAGGAGACTGAAACAAGTAGCACATGCCACATGATGGAGACTGGCAGAAGTAGCACATGCCACATGATGGAGACTGGCAGACGTAGCACATGCCACATGATGGAGACGGGCAGAAGTAGCACAAGCCACATGATGGAGACTGACACAAGTAGAACATGGCACATGATTTAGACTGGCACAAGTAGCACATGCCACATGATGGAAGAGACTGTCACAAGTAGCATATGCCACATGATGGAGACTGGCACAAGTAGCACATGCCTTGTGATGTAGGACGCTGACACAAGTAGCACATGCCCCATGATGAAGAAGACTGGCACAAGTAGCACATGCCCCAAAATGGAGGAGACTGACACAAGTGGCACATGCCCCATGATGGAGACTGACACAAGTGGCACATGCCCCATGATGGAGACTGGCACAAGTAGCACATGCCCCATGATGGAGACTGGCACAAGTAGCACATGCCACATGATGGAGACTGACACAAGTAGCACACGCCCCATAATGGAGGAAACTAACACAAGTAGCACATGGCCCGCGATGGAGGGCTGTGACGAGATCACCCCCCACCCCCACCCCACCCCACCCCACCCCACCCCCACCATTTCCCCCTTTGCACCAGCTAACCTGCTATGTAAATTAGCGTGGCGTTAACTATTTTAAAAATAGTAACGTTAACGTGTGTTGTTTGTGTGTGGCTCGCCTGCCGTAGTTTTCCATTGCGTGTTCGAGGGTTGAGTACAGAATTGGCCTACAGTATCTCTCTGCACGGTTCATGAGAGGCGAGTGACTAAAGACACCGTAACTTACCTTACGTTTATTCTGAACTGTTTTGATAATTTTTGTGCCTAACGGCCCTGCATAGCCTGAGGGGGGGTTTCTGGGCCGTGGGATACTATCTATCTGTCCAATTATCGCAATATGTGCACGCCTGATGCTAGGGCGGAACGAAAACGTGTGATTCGTCCCATTTTCACATGCGACTGGATAATTTTAATGATTGGCCCCATTGTCACACGTGATTGAGGGATTATTGCTATGCATATATAATTCCCTGGACGCCAGTGACCGGGACGTGCAAAAGTACCACCAGCCAGCCAGTCCATCACGCCATTTGGAGCACCAGCTCTTCTCCCACCCCACGCCGTTTTGAAAAACGAGCGTCCTCCGCTTCCCCGCGGTTTTGAAGCCAGCGTCCAAAGGAACAAGTTTTTTTGCTCCACAAGTACAAGCCTTTGCCTTCCAGGATCCAGGCGAGTCATTGCGTTCGCCTATGTTTGAAGCTTCCAGGCGTCTCGCTACGTCTGCTCGGCATCAGTGCGAACCTCACGTTTTGGCGTGTGTGCTCCTGTTGACCCCTTGCTCCTTTTTTCTCCCACCCCCTCCCTCTCTCCCTCACCTACGTTATTGAAGCCGCTTCTACAGTCGTCCCAAAGGTGTGAACCTTTGTGAAAGCGGAATTAATTGAATGCGAGTTGGCCACCTCGCTCTAGGAATTTCCACATGTTTCGTCGGACACAGCCTACAAGTCAGTTAAGGACATTCTTGTTTTGGGTTGGCAAGCCACAATTAGTTACTCCATATCGTAGCTGTTCAGTGAATTGAATTATTGTGTATCAATTACCCTTGCGAACGTTTAATTATCCTTGTTTATTGTTTTAGGTGAAATTAAAGTGATTTTGATTTTGATCTTTGTCCTCACCGTCTCTCTGCCGTGTTCCATTCTTTGATAGAGCGATAGAGCGACTGTGTGAGATAGTGTTACGAGTTTGACTGTGTGAGTGCATATTCCCCTAGACCCTTATTTTAAAACGAGCCAAGTCGAACCAACTATCTCGTAACAAGGAGACTGACACAAGTAACACATGCCCCATGACGGAGACAGACCCAAGTAGCACATGGCTCGTGATGGAGAAGACTGACACAAGTAGCACATGCCTTGGGATGGAGGAGACTGACACAAGTAGCACATGCCCCATGACGGAGACAGACCCAAGTAGCACATGGCCCGTGATGGAGACTGGCACAAGTAGCACATGCCTTGGGATGGAAGAGACTGACACAAGTAGCACATGCTCCGTGATGGAGACTGACACAAGTAGCACATGGCCCGTGATGGAGACTGGCACAAGTAGCACATGCCTTGGGATGGAAGAGACTGGCACAAGTAGCACATGCCTTGGGATGGAAGAGACTGACACAAGTAGCACATGCCTTGGGATGGAGGAGACTGACACAAGTAGCACATGCCTTGGGATGGAGGAGACTGACACAAGTAGCACATGCCTTGGGATGGAGGAGACTGACACAAGTAGCACATGCCCCGTGATGGAGGAGACTGGCACAAGTAGCACATGCCCCATAATGGAGACTGACACACGTAGCACATGCCCCGTGATGGAAGAGACTGACACAAGTAACACATGCCCCATGACGAAGACAGACCCAAGTAGCACATGGCCCGTGATGGAGACTGGCACAAGTAGCACATGCCTTGGGATGGAAGAGACTGACACAAGTAACACATGCCCCGTGATGGAAGAGACTGGCACAAGTAACACATGCCCCATGACGGAGACAGACCCAAGTAGCACATGGCCCGTGATGGAGACTGGCACAAGTAGCACATGCCTTGGGATGGAAGAGACTGACACAAGTAACACATGCCCCATGACGGAGACAGACCCAAGTAGCACATGGCTCGTGATGGAGAAGACTGACACAAGTAACACATGCCCCGTGATGGAAGAGACTGACACAAGTAACACATGCCCCATGACGGAGACAGACCCAAGTAGCACATGGCCCGTGATGGAGACTGGCACAAGTAGCACATGCCTTGGGATGGAAGAGACTGACACAAGTAGCATATGGCCCGTGCTGGAGGAGACAGGCGCACAAGTGGCACATAGGACTCCGTCATGGAGCAGGAGACATCATCCTCATCTTTGTTCCAGACATCGCTTGACGATCATGAATTACACGGAGAAGGACAAAATGCATCGATTAGAGCGATGTCGAAGTAATTGATTGAATCGCCTGTTCATAAGTAACTGAAGGAAAAAGCTTTTCATCACATCTTGATAAGATGTAGGAAACGTCGAGAAAATTGTATTGCCTATAGAATGTAGTTTTTACCGTCAGAGACGAGAATTAAAAATGATTAGACTTAATGGTCATTACGATTGTAGGCGCTGCTGGTATAGATACAATATATAGTTTCATTCCCTAACGATGATTTTTAAGAAGCATGTGTGCTAATTTTTTTTAAACGAGAAAAGTATCAACACTGGTTTGACAATAGAGAGCACACAACATTCCAACCACTTGATTATTTACGAATAACGCAAGCACCTTCGAGGAGTTTAACTCGTAAATGCAAACAGTGCAGCACAGTACACGACGGCTCTCTGCAGGCGTCCAGTCTCCACAGAGGAGAACGGGGCGTGAACCAGCTTCTCTTGTGACGGAAAACAACGTGACTGTACTTGGAGTGCACTTTTCTTACTGCGAGCCTGCACCCGGAGGAACACGAGCCCCCTGCACGGGCTCCACGCTGAACGCTTCTGGCTCCGTACCAAGCCGCCTGATCCCCAGCAGACTCGGGGCCGTGTCAAGGAGGGAGAGCCCGTCAGCTGTCACAGGCAAGTCCAGAGGAGCTGAGGTGCTCTGGTGCCCGGTGTCTGTGCGGGCGTTGACTTAATAGCATGGCTCGACACTCGTGAAAGTCAGGCATCGGGGCATCGAGTACCGCAGGAGTGTTTATAGGTTCTGACGCGGAAAGTGCTTGGGGAGTTAACAAGAAGACATTCTCACAGCAGAAGCAACGCGGACGAGACTCGCAGACGTGGCGGCTTTGCGACCGAATTTCGTCTGGTGGCATTTCTGACATAGCGCCGGTGATCTCAAGGGATGTGGACCAGCAAAAGCGCCATGCCTGTTCCCCACTCCCCTCGTACACGCACAGCCCCGACATGCATTCCCCACTCCCCTCGTACACGCACAGCCCCGACATGCAGTCCCCTCTCCCCTCGTACACGCACAGCCCCGACATGCAGTCCCCACTCCCCTCGTACACGCACAGCCCCGACATGCAGTCCCCACTCCCCTCGTACACGCACAGCCCCGACATGCAGTCCCCCACTCCCCTCGTACACGCACAGCCCCGACATGCAGTCCCCACTCCCCTCGTACACGCACAGCCCCGACATGCATTCCCCACTCCCCTCGTACACGCACAGCCCCGACATGCATTCCCCACTCCCCTCGTACACGCACAGCCCCGACATGCAGTTCCCACTCCCCTCGTACACGCACAGCCCCGACATGCAGTTCCCACTCCCCTCGTACACGCACAGCCCCGACATGCAGTCCCCACTCCCCTCGTACACGCACAGCCCCGACATGCAGTCCCCACTCCCCTCGTACACGCACAGCCCCGACATGCAGTTCCCACTCCCCTCGTACACGCACAGCCCCGACATGCATTCCCCCACTCCCCTCGTACACGCACAGCCCCGACATGCAGTCCCCTCTCCCCTCGTACACGCACAGCCCCGACATGCAGTTCCCCACTCCCCTCGTACACGCACAGCCCCGACATGCAGTCCCCCACTCCCCTCGTACACGCACAGCCCCGACATGCAGTCCCCCACTCCCCTCGTACACGCACAGCCCCGACATGCAGTCCCCACTCCCCTCGTACACGCACAGCCCCGACATGCAGTCCCCCACTCCCCTCGTACACGCACAGCCCCGACATGCAGTCCCCACTCCCCTCGTACACGCACAGCCCCGACATGCAGTCCCCACTCCCCTCGTACACGCACAGCCCCGACATGCAGTCCCCCACTCCCCTCGTACACGCACAGCCCCGACATGCAGTCCCCCACTCCCCTCGTACACGCACAGCCCCGACACTCACCCGGCTCTGACGGCTAAATGTTAAAGCGAAGGGAACGTCATGGTGAGTCTGAGAGGCCTGTGATGCTTGCGGTGTAGAACCATTTAGTTCGAGGAATGTAGACCTACTGAACACATAATGCTTTTTTATGTTGTCTTCGTGCGTGTACAGTGTTCTGTACGGAGTTTTCCCTACTGTCTTCGTACGTGTACAGTGAAGTGCACGGATTTTTCCCTACTGTCTTTGTACGTGTACAGTGAAGTGTATGGAGTTTTCCCTACTGTCTTTATACGTGTACAGTGTTCTGTACGGAGTTTTCCCTACTGTCTTCGTACATGTACAGTGTTCTGTACGGAGTTTTCCCTACTGTCTTCATACGTGTACAATGTACTGTACGGAGTTTTCCCTACTGTCTTCATGTTGTTATTCGTCCGTCGAGTCGACGAGGA
>JAWQFJ010025470.1:0-20094 GCA_034096865.1 Theodoxus fluviatilis | reverse complement strand
CATTCAATTAAAAGAAATCGCAACCTGTGACGATAATCGCATTATTATATTCACTGTATATTCACTGTCGAATGCGCATGAATCCTAGAAATCTACACCTCATCCTTGCATAACCCCATGACTTGGGCTGAGAGAGGAAAAAGACAAATCTGCTCCAAGTTACCAATATGTTGCTGAAGATGCAAGATGGGACGGTTTCTGCTTCGCTCATTTTCCCTCTTCATATCCTCGGGTGAAACTTAACTGCGATAGTTGTAGGCCTAATATTCCATGATTTTCGTGGCGATCATGCAGGTGAAGTGTTCTTTGACACGGCCGTGCACCACAGAGTCCATGAATTTATCTCAAATGATTTTTCCATCGAAGACAAACGAGGCAAATCTTTTAAAAAGACACATGGGCTTTTTTTAAATAACAGGCCTGCATTTTGTCATTTCGTAGTCTGACTTTTTTTTAAAAAGACGGATTACATGCTTCGTCAGTAAATTGCTTTCTTTTTTCTTCTCTTCGGAATGAATATGTGGGGAAACACGTACCACGCACGCGCGAGCACACACACACACATGCACGCACACACACACACACACGCATGAACACACGCATGTGCACACGCATGCACACACACACACACGCACGCACACATACACACACACATGCACGCACATACACACACACGAATACACACACACGAATGCACACACACACACGCATACACAGACAGGCATGCACACACACACACATGTCCTCTTTTCTATGACAATAGTCTGGTCCGATGGATCCTTCCGCCTTTTCATCCAATGGCAGGAAGATGGAGTGGGTGGAACGCAAACTGCATGTTCTGTGCTTTCCATCAACGTACGTCAGCACAGCATACATGTAGAAAGCTGTTTGTGAGTCATGGGTTTACATGTGTACGTGTATTCATTTTGAAATGTTGGGTCTGAGGAGAGATCCGAAAAGAGCTTGGTTTTGTCTTCAGTGCACTTATCGAAGGTTGACAATCTCATCTAGATGAAGAAGGCATGATACACCGATACATTATCTTCGCCTCGGTGATTTCGAGGAACACGGAATGAGCGTTTTTCACCACGGTTACCTAGGCACGAGGGAAATAGCTTCCCTCCCAGTTCGCGACGATATTTTCCCCAGCAGACAAGAAACTATCGGTTCTTACCACAGGTTCTTATTTGCATGTATTTGCATGTATACATTTTTTCCTCCCAGGATACTTTTTTTCCCCTCGAAGTTCTCGACTGTGCACACTTTTTCCTGTAGATCTATTCAACACTGACTCGTAATTCGGGCGACAGCCATGCTCACCACTGGAGGTCAAATGTGAAATTGTTTTCAGTGTTTCACCACCACCACCACCAACCCTTTCCATCGCCACCACTACCACCACCACCATCAACCTTTTCCATTGCCACCACTACCACCATCACCACCACCAACCCTTTCTATCGCCACCGCTACCACCACCACCAACCCTTTCCATTGCCACCGCCACCACCACCAACTCTTTCCATCGTCACCACTCTCACCGCCACCACCACCACCAACCCTTTCCATCGCAACCACTACCACCACCACCACCAACGCTTTCCATCGCCACCACTACCACCACCACCACCACCAACCTTTTCCATTGCCACCACTACCACCACCACCACCAACCCTTTCCATCGCCACCACTATCACCGCCACCACCACCACCACCCCTTTCCATCGCCACCACTACCACCACTATCACCGCCACCACCACCACCACCCCTTTCCATCGCCACCACTACCACCACCACCACCACTACCACCAGCACAACCAACCCTTTCTATCGCCACCACTACCACCACCACCACCAACCCTTTCTATTGCCACCACTACCACCACTACCATCAACCCTTTCCATTGCCACCGCCACCACACCACCACCAACCCTTTCCATCGCCACCGCCACCACCACCACCACCAACCCTTTCCATCGCCACCACTACCACCACCACCACCAACCCTTTCCATTGCCACCGCCACCACCACTACCAACCCTTTCCATCGCCACCACTATCACCGCCACCACCACCACCCCCCCTTTCCATTACCACCACTACCACCACCACCACCACCCTTTCCTATCACCACTCCTACCACCACCACAACCACCAACCCTGTCCATCGCCACCACCACCACCAACCCTTTCCATCGCCACCACCACCACCACTACCACCACCACCACCAACCCTTTCCATCGCCACCACCACCTCTACCACCACCACCACCCCTTTCCATTGCCACCACTACCACCACCACCAATCCTTTCATCGCCACGCCTACCATCACCACCACCACCAACCCTTCCTATCGCCACCACTACCACCACCACCACTCCTTCCTATCGCCACCACTACCACCACCACCACTCCTTTCATCGCCACCACTACCTCCACCACCACTCCTTCCTATCACCACCACTACCACCACCACAACCACCAACCCTTCCTATCGCCACCACTACCACCACCACCACTCCTTCCTATCGCCACCACTACCACCACCACCACTCCTTCCTATCGCCACCACTACCACCACCACCAACCCTTCCTATCGCCACCAACCCTTCCTATCGCCACCACTACCACCACCACCACTCCTTCCTATCGCCACCATTACCACAAACCATTTCCATCGCCACCACAACTACGCAAACAGTACCACCACTAGCAATGCAACCACTGAGCTATCTGACGACCCACAAAATAATAACTTTTTGTCCGACTTATCAAATTAGGATAGATATATAGTTGATTTGAAATTAAGATACTTTGTGGGAAAATAGATCCAAAGACTCGTACGAAACTCCTTAAAGGACGTTGTTTTACTTTTTTTTATCCATTCCACAATAACATTAAGCTGCAGATTCATACAAGAACAAAGTTCACAGATTAAAATATGGGCAATATACATGTATAGATGTCAAAGATTCAACAACAATGCTTATTGTACGGCCTCCTTATGGGTCTGCATCGCTGACAGCCACTTCCATTGTATTATGAACTTGTTTTGAAACTTTCGAAGCCTTGAAAAAGGTTGACTTGTAGCAACTTTAACTTTGGACTCACTGTGCCATTTGAATCCTTTTTCATGGGTGTGTCGTCTGTGCACCTACAAACCCTAAGCATTCAGAATTGAAGCCTTTTGCTCTCATATGTCATTTTTCCTGCAGGCTGCTTTGATTTTCAAATAATTAACAGAGCGGATGACTGCATGATTGAATGGTCAGGGATAAAATAAGTCAGGCTGAAGTGCTGATCCTGGTGTCACTGGGTACAGCACTGAACCTGACACTCTGGCACATGGCCGACCTGACGCCACCCGTCACTAGACACATTGTCAAGTCCACGCATGACTTGCAATTAATCCCCTGCTATTTTAGGCTATCTCGAATTGGGTTTGGCACGTGAAGCTATGTGTGGGTGTAGTGTCACTCTGGCTGCGTTGCTTTAGAACAAACTAATGAGGCGACTGTACTTTGACGTTTGCATCAAGGCGAAAGTAAAGTATACATCACAACTGTTCACGCACTAGTGGGTGCTACGATTACATACCTTAGGCTTTAGCCTGGTCAACGAGTTACAACGCTCATTCCAACACCTTCTCAACTGCCCTGGTACCACGCAAAACAAGCTAAGAATGAATGTACCTGAATGTGTGTGTGTGTGTGTGTGTGTGCAACAGTTTTCAGCGTACGCCTAAGCATACATCCAGTTTAACTCTGGGGTGTGGAAAGGCATTGTGAGTCAAGCACTTTGCCTACAGATAGAGCTAGGCACCACGCAGCTTCAAACACCGCACCCTCTAACTGCTAGTCGCCACAAATCGAGTGCTCTGACCACTCGGCCACTGAGCTCCACCACGGAAGAGCGCTCCTGAAATCGGCTTCTCATGCGGACTTGGTCTGGTTGTTTGTTACGACGTATGACCCAGGCTTTCGACTTTAACATTTTTCGCGGAAAATGTTATGCACAATTCTATATTTCTTTAGTATGTTACAACAGCTACATCCCATGGATGGATGAATGGATGGATGGATGGATGGATGAACTTTTATGGCCTATCCGCCTTTATATGCTATTCAAGGCCATTGATCGTGAACAATCATCAGAGCTGTTCAGAATGACAGCAAGTCAAGTTATGATTTTCATAGTCGTTCGCTTCTTGTTAATCGCGTGGGGAGACGTGGTGGGTCTATTCTTACCCTCAACCCACAGGGAGACGTGGTGGGTCTATTCTTACCCTCAACCCACAGGGAGACGTGGTGGGTCTATTCTTACCCTCAACCCACAGGGTTGCACATCGCCTGGTGCAAGGGCAGGGCGTTTTTTAGGACGATGATGAGCGATGGGAAGGGGTGGGGGACTTGCATTTTGTTTGTGAGCGTGTGCTTTGTGAATGCATCGTAGTAGGAAACCGTCCACACTATTGTCTTCCAAGATCAGTGTTGATGACGCATACTGCTGATCGAATGCAGGCTCTTATATATATCAGAGTGAATCTTTAAGCTTTCTCATCTGGTTTTCAATTTTGTCTCTTCATCATTAAATACAACGGTTTCTCTTTTTGTTTGAACAATATATATATATATATATATATATACACATGCGCGCGCGCACACACACTCACGCGAACACACTCTCACGCGCACACACACATGCCTATCACGCGCGGGCATGCGTGCGCACACACACACACACACACACACACGCACGCACACACACATGCCCACACACGCTCGCACGCTCACACACACACGCATACACACACATGCATGCCCGCACACGCACGCGCGTGCGCACACACACACGCACAGTGACAGTCAATTGATTCTGCTCCACCCACAAGGCCCACTCCTTTTATATTGTTCCTGTTGTCTCCAATTCCATTCATATTCACGTCACCTGACGTGACGATGGGCGATTGCCAACAACCTTTGGGGGGTAGGGGGGTTGTTTGGTTTTTTGTATGTGAAATAGGCACACGGGCAACTTACTGTAGATATATTTATTGGCAGTCATGTGTCTAGTCCAGGATGAAATATGGGATTTCACGGGAACTGGGAATTAAAAACTGTAACCCCGAGGCATGTTTGAATGGAACGAGAAGGAAGGAAACATACGGGAGTGGCTTTCCGACTTCGCTATGCACATCGTGCACAGCACACGCATATCAGCCAGGTGGCTGAACACTTCCACCACACCCTCTAGGCGAGCTCAGAGCATTTCAAAGATGGCCGACGATTATCCGTTAATCCGGTCTTTTCTGGAGTTTGCCGGATAATCTGAATGCACGGGACGTTGCTTTCGTTCAGTCTTTACCTTTAACTTCTGCACTGGACCGGACATGCCATGAACTATCGAACAAGAATACAGGGCTTGGTATAGTTTAATCAGGAAAGTGTCAGAACAAAACTGGCTTGGCAGAAGACAGCTCTTTTCTCGATGACACTCCCGATTTGGACGTAGTAGGCCTACTGTGACTCAGGGAAATCGGTTCGTAGGCCTATATAGTGTTGATTGGCGTCAAGCAGAAACAAGGCGTTTCTTGCCTGTGCTGACGAGGGATCGGTGATCAGCCATGCAGAACGGATCCAGTGAGGCGAAGTTTTGGCAATCAGTTACGAGACAATGCCTGTTCGTGGCTGAAAGCATGTCAGTACAAACACAAGAAAAGACCACCGACAATGACTAGTCGTGCTGATTGTCACCGTCCTTTCATTGTTTGGTAAACATGGCGGTCTACGTAAACACTATTTGTTCTACGGAAGATGTTTGGCCGCTTCTTAAACGGATTAATTCACCGTTGACCAGTTACAACAATGCCAGTGTGGTTATGCTATATACAGGTTTGAATGCGAGGGAAAGTGTACGGAATGGGGAGCAGCAATGGTAGCTGATTTGTGACGGTTGTCGTGGCATGGAGGCTAGGAATGTGCGTTTGTGCGCGCATGTGCGTTGCATGTCCTTGAATGCCAGCGTTCGTGCGCAGGTGTACCTGCGTGTATATGTGTGCGTGTTCTACGCGTTTCGTTTGTGCCTGCATCTATGTGCATGCGTCATTGTCGTCGAATAAAGGGTTAACTCTGTACACCATCCGTAAGCAGCAATCTTATCTTCCAATGAGACTGCCTTGTCCTCATGTTAATCTCTCGCATGCACATCTACATACCAAACACACCTTCATGTGTATTTCTAAACGTAAATGCATGCATCAATGCATGTGAACATGCATGCGCGTGAGTGTGCCTATCATACACATGCGTAAACCAACCCACCCACCCCTCAGAGAGAGAGAGAGAGAGAGAGAGAGAGAGAGAGAGAGAGAGGGGGGGGGGGGAATGTCAGGTACATGTGTGACTCAAGCAATACATACGACGTGAAAATGGAAATCGGAATACATCAATAATAGCTTGATAATTGGTACAGATATTTGAGTATAACAAGTACTTGCTTCGCATCTCACACACACAGCGTAGACACATTTGACTGAGTGACATCGACACATCTCGCACTCTCAGTTCTGACGACGCTCAGCGCATCGACATTCCACGTGCGACACACGAGGGAAGACTATTTCCTACTCTTGTGATGAGGCGATCAGTCCCTGGCTCGCACTCACACATTATTTTTGCAAAAACATTTCCCTTTAAAAGCGTGTACGGCCGAGCGAATGATAACTGTCTTGCGAACGCCGATGACTAGGATGTGCGCTCGAAGTTGAGGGCTGAGTTGGAAATAATTGTGAAAGCTAACTTTGGCGCGTTCATCCGCAGCCTAGTTGCATGCTCCCCAGGGAGTTGAGACGGTGTTGGAGTGATGAAAAAAGGTAGCCCGATCGAAGCTGCTGCGCGGTTCACAGAGTTGCATCCTTGAGCAAGATGCTTAACCCACATTGCTTCTCCCCACCCAGGAGTAAAAACACCAGGGAAATCGTGCCATAATATTCACTGCAGTTGATTGTGGGCAAAGAACGGTAAAAAAAAAAGTTCGTTCGATGTGCATAAAGCGTCATAGCTTTGTGTTTGCATTTGTACCTCTTGCGTACAAAACAACACCATGCAATACACACAACTCTTGAATGGATGCGCAACGTCTGTAACATACATTATTATACACTACGCACAAAAAGTTAAGGATCACTTTGAGAAAACAGGTGTGTAATAAACTCAGTTCACAACTGTTATTAATGTGTCAGTCCAGCGAAATTGTTATAAAATCTTATTCAGCTGTAAGTGGGCGATGTTGTGTTAGTGGGAGAGTTGCACGAGATTCTCAACTACTGAGCTTGGCCGCAAACAAAAAGGGGGAAACTTACGAAAAAAGATGTTGTTTTGAACCATACTGCCTTAATGCATTGCACGAACCAGATGGAAAAAAACATGATGCACGTGCAAGCACTGCTGTTTATGTGTGAGATGCTGTCACTTGCTTGGATCTGTAAGAAGACATTCTCCCAGTAGTTGGCCTGATCTGACAATGCCTCCACGACGAAAATTGAGCGAGTTCGACAGGACACGAGCAGTTGCATGGTTCCAAGATGGTGTTTCCAAGCGTGAAGTGGTCAGACGTCTTCAGGTATCAATCTCGGTCATTGCCAGACTGACTCAACGCTACGCAGCCACAGGGAGGGCCCAGGAAAGTCGCAGATCTGGTCGACCAAAAAGACAACCCCACGTGAAGATCGTCTCATTGAACGACAAGCCCTGCAGACAAGAACAGCCTCATTCAGCATCATTCGAAGGCAGCTGAGGGTGGCAGCTATCGTCAACGTCTGTCAACAGACCATACGGAACCGCCTTCATGGGTTTAACCTCCGTTCTCGTCGGCCAGCTGTACGGCCATGCTTAACTCCAGCCCATAGGGCGGTACGCCGCACCTTCTGCAGACGTCACGTGAGGTGGATACGTCATCAATGGTCCCAGGTCCTATTCAGTGATGAATCACGCTTCACCATGAACCACAACGACGGCCGTCTGAGGGTCTGGAGGAGGCCAGGGCCACGATTTATGGACGCCACTGTTCAAGAAAAAGTGGCCTTTGGGGAAGGTTCTGTAATGGTATGGGGGGCCTTCAGCCTTTACCACAGAACACCCCTGTATCATGTACAGGGTAACCTGACTGGCCTCAGATACCGGTATGAGATCCTTCGACCGCTTGCTGTGCCTACACTGCAGCAGATGGGACCAAGGGCTGTCTTCCAGGATGACAGCGCCCGGGCCCACCGGGCAACAGTTGTCAACGACTTCTTGCAGCAGTCTGGCGTCAACAGAATGGAGGGGCCAGCATGCAGTCCCGATTAAACCCGATTGAGAACCTCTGGGATGAACTCGATCGCAAATTGAGGAGCAACCACCCCCCTCCCAGGGATGCCCAACACCTCTTCCAGATGCTGCAGGCTGAGTGGCAGGCGCTACCTCAGAGGATCTTCACCAACCTGGTCAACTTCATGAGAACTCGCTGCGTCGAAAGCCAGAACAGCCATGGTGGTTATACGCATTACTGAACGTTTTGGAGCATCAAAATGCCCTGTCTTGTGATTTCAATGATTTTGTGAAATCGAATTTCGATATGTATCCACTTTGATTACATGTTCACACCAAACTATTGCTCGAAATTAAACGCAATTTTGTGTCGTTCTCCATGACGAATGGAATAAAATTTTTGCTAAATTGCAACGCATTGGCTTTCTTCTGATCAAAGTTATGACTGAGGGTGCAAGTGATCCTTAACTTTTTGTGCGTAGTGTATATAAGAGCGTCCATCAGAATGGTTCCACCATGCTTTGCATGACAAGGCTCTCCGAGAAAATGGCTTCTCAAAAATGACACACACCGAACGTAAATGACATTTCCTTTCATAGAAAGAAGAAATATCATTTTCCTTGGCGGTGGAAATGTCATCTCTGAATATAATCAATGTAAGATCAGTCTCAACATCCACCAAAACAAAACTGCTGCTTGGGGCCGCCCATCGTCAAGCGACTGAACCAAAGCTCTGAAAGTTCCGCGGCCACCAGTTAAAGTCAATGACATGGCCTTCAGCCGCCGTCTGCGATTCTCTCTCAAAGCTGTTGCTCGTCAGTTGACAAAATATCAGTGTTGCCTATCAGACAATGCGTTTCCTTTCTCATCTACCAATATTTACTTCTATTTGGGGTACTTTGGCAAGTCGAGCAAACACATCTGTAGAACCAACTTGTATCCTCAGCCATGAGTTGAGAACTGCTTTAAATGTGTATGGCCCTCAAATGTTCCATGCTCATCATTTCTAGTTTCTATTGCATGCGAGGGCAGCTATGTCCTGACGGGTCAGTGTACAACCTGCATATATGTCGTGTTACTCCCGTGCAAAAGATCAGACACCCATGTTTCACGATGAACTCACAATTTGTCTCTGACCAACTAACTTCCTCAGTGAAGCAACCATCTATTTCCACCTGGAATTTCAGTCATTGTCTGTGAGGTCCTCCTCATGGAGAATCTCAGGCCCGAATTTTATATAATTTTTACGTACTTCTACTTGCCCGTAGACAAACACTTTTCTCATCTGATCCATAATTCAGCACTGACAATTAAGCTCTCCCAAAAAATCAGTTTTGCAATCTCATCAGGATTTCAGTCATCGTCTGAGAAGTCTTCCTCCCTGAGGATCTCGGGCCCGACCATCTTTTTGACGAACTGTTGCAGATCCCTGCTCTGTTGCAGCAGCCCCCTTGTAGAGGCGCGCCTGCTCTCGATCTCCGCCATGATGCCCGCCACTTGTTGGCGAGACACGGCGGGCGAGCGTCCGTACAGCTCGTACGTGGCCGGAGCAGACACAGGTCTTTTCTTGATCTCATCTGTCTTTACCTTCTCTACGAGATTCTTCCACATGAACTTGGCGTGTCCACTCTCGATTCCCACCTCAGAACTGTCGCTTTTCTTTCTGTCCTTGACCCCGGTCATCTTGTTTGCCCACATCACCCCTTGTTTGGACGCTGAACCGTCAGTTGCTCCCTGGCCGTTAGATGCTTTGTCCTTGTTGTCGTTCTCTGTGCTGGGCCACGGTCTCTGTCTGTGATTGACCCCGCACTCCTGCAGAGCCTTGATGATGTCCGCGAAGAGCACACGTCGCTTGGCCGGGGCGCTCATTGTGGGACGCTCCCTGTGGTTCACCAGGATGCCTCCTCCTCTCGAAGTCACGCTACTCTCGGAGGTTCGTGGGTGGGGGTAGGAGGAAGCGGGCCTGAGGACTGTTGGAGTAGCCTCAGGGGTCATCCTGTGGCGTTGGGGATTAAGCATGATGACACCTTGCCTAGGGTGTCCGTGACCGCCCTGCACGCCATGGGCTCCGTGCACACCGTTGACGTGCTGCGACTGCGGCAGCCTTTGCGCCGTTCCTGGTCTTGATTTGTTCCCGGACTGCCCCTGCCTCTCACCAGAGAAGTGATGCACCGAGGCATCCGGTTGGAAAACATAATCCTCACTAGCACCAGCCCAAGCCTGCTGACTGCGTCCGAGAGCTCCGTCCCCAGTCGCATGGACGCTGCCGTTGGTGAGAGAGATGCGAGACTCCCTGACCTCAACGGGGGCGTCGTTTTGGGACGGGATGCGGATGACCGAGCGTGTCGTAGTCGGGCGAGAAGTCGGACGTCCGCCTTTCTGGGTGGCGTCCGCCTGCTGTGACGTGACTTCCTGGCTGTTCCGCACAGCGGTGGCGTCCATGATCTGCTGCGAGGACAATGGACGCCTGGCGATCTTGTAGGCGTTCTTGGTCCTTTGCAGCGACGTGGCAGCTCTTTCCTTGGCTTTCTGGGTCTGCGTGGATGCTGGGCGGACGACTCGGCTCTGGCGTCGTGGCCTGTTCCTCTCCTGTCTCGCCTCCTTGGCGGCCGTGACTGCGTGCACTTTCGCCAGGGCCTGGGCCGACATGGCGCGAGTGTCGGGCTGCGAGTACACCTCCAGGCCAGGGTACTTCTGGCGCACGGAGGTGAGGAACTCAGTGCAGTCGCTCCAAGTCTTGTTCATGCGTTCCCGCGTCATCCTGTACTCCTTCTGCAGAATCTGCAGCTGCACGTCCAGCTCGCGTTGCAGCTGCATGTTCCGCTTCCGGGTGAGACGGTCGAACTCATCCCCCTCCTTGAAGTGTTGCATCGGCATCCTGCAGGAAGAGTAAGAAGCCCCAGCGTGAACTGGTGAAAGTTGTAGGTGGAAATACAGTGATTATGAACGGCGATGTTGAGGTGGAGGTAAGGGAGGCAATGATGTAGAGGGAAGTGAATACTGATTAGAATGAGTGCATGCATGCGTGCGTGCGAGAGTGTGTGTGTGTGTGTGTGTGTGTGTGTGTGTGTGTGTGAGAGAGAGAGAGAGAGAGAGAGAGAGAGAGAGAGATAATAATAATAATAATAATAATAATAATAATACATATTATTTGTACGCACATACCTTCCCTAATAGGCAAGCTCATGGTGTTTACAATGAAAAGTCCTCACTCATACAAAGCATTCCAACACTCGCACACTGTACAGTTGAAATAAAAGAAGAATTAGAGAGAGAGAGAGAGAGAGAGAGAGAGAGAGAGAGAGAGAGAGAGAGAGAGAGAGTGTGTGTGTTTGTGTGTGTGTGTGTGTTCCTGTGCCTGTTCCTGTGCCTGTTAGTGTGCTTGCTGGCGTTGTGCCTGCAAGCTAGAACGTGCTGAAAGCTCTGTGTGCACATTACACTGTTTTTCTAGTAGGCCTACCTTTTAGTTTTCAGAACGAACGCGTTAGTACGGCACTCTACCCATCCAGCATTCCTCAAAGATTACAAGGTCGTGAGTCACAAAGAGAAGCACCACGAATCGTCGCATACAGTACCTTGCACAGACCTGCTGCAGAGATTGCAGGACACTACTAAGTACTAGAGAACTGAGGCGGGACGACACAGGGATGAATCCAAAGCAACGTAAAAACAAACAAGGCTGCTTTGAACATGTATTGGTGTGTGCAGGCGTCCTTGCTCAAATCTGCACCCTTCATAAAACGTAATCAAAACCACGCCCGCTGACACGGTTATCTGCAAGGGATAACTGCCGTAAGCTCTGCGTCATTGAAAAGAATCAGCGTTCTAAAAGCGTATTATTCCATCTGCTCGGGACATGCAGAAAGAGGAAGGAAGGTCTTCCTGTCATTTCTCCCTCGACAGTTTCATGACGGGATGGAGCATTGTTATGACACACGAGCTCTAGAGGCCGGCGAGTCGCCAGCAATCAAGTTTGTCCCATGCTTTCCGACTGCTCTGATCAATCCGGCACCCGCTTGCACCAGCCAGCACGGCAAACAACTGGATTGGAAGATCAAACACTTAGCTCCGTGACACAGTCGATAGCAGACCAGCGGTTCCTTCTGTTTGACGGTACTCGTATACACACAGGTGGTACATCCATCTGTGTTAGTGCACTGGTCCCGGACAGCATGTTGTGTGCGAGAACAAAATCGGAGTGTGGTTTGTATAAGTCGCTCGCATCAGATTTCACAGAGCATGTTCTGTGACCTTTGATCTGATTGGGCTCTTCACATTAATAAATGTGCTGGCTACTATAAAGTCTGGTGTACGAGGGTAGCCGCTAAATGCATGTTTCCTTGGATGAAACAACGGCTGCGAAGCTTTGGGGACCTTTTCCAGTGGCTCAGCCAAAGTCGTCGTCAAGAAGCAATATTGCGACCAAAGGATGGAAGTAAGAAAGGCAAACGACAGGGAGTTGTGCCTCGTTTACTACGTGTATGTGTGCGAGTACAAATGTGTCTACGTGTATGTGTGCGAGTACAAATGTTGTGCCTACGTGTATGTGTGCGAGTACAAATGGTGTGCCTACGTGTATGTGTGCGAGTACAAATGTTGTGCCTACGTGTATGTGCACGAGTACAAATGTTGTGCCTACGTGTATGTGCGCGAGTACAAATGTTGTGCCTACGTGTATGTGTGCGAGTACAAATGTTGTGCCTACGTGTATGTGTGCGAGTACAAATGTTGTGCCTACGTGTATGTGCGCGAGTACAAATGTTGTGCCTACGTGTAGGTGCGCGAGTACAAATGTTGTGCCTACGTGTATGTGTGCGAGTACAAATGTTGTGCCTACGTGTATGTGTGCGAGTACAAATGTTGTGCCTACGAGTATGTGCACGAGTACAAATGTTGTGCCTACGTGTATGTGCGCGAGTACAAATGGTGTGCCTACGTGTATGCGTGCGAGTACAAATGTTGTGCCTATACGTGTATGTGCACGAGTACAAATGTTGTGCCTACGTGTATGTGCGCGAGTACAATTGTTGTGCCTACGTGTATGTGTGCGAGTACAAATGTTGTGCCTACGTGTATGTGTGCGAGTACAAATGTTGTGCCTACGTGTATGTGTGCGAGTACAAATGTTGTGCCTACGTGTATGTGTGCGAGTACAATTGTTGTGCCTACGTGTATGTGCGCGAGTACAATTGTTGTGCCTACGTGTATGTGCACGAGTACAAATGTTGTGCCTACGTGTATGTGCGCGAGTACAATTGTTGTGCCTACGTGTATGCGCGCGAGTACAATTGTTGTGCCTACGTGTATGTGCGCGAGTACAATTGTTGTGCCTACGTGTATGTGTGCGAGTACAAATGTTGTGCCTACGTTTATGTGTGCGAGTACAAATGTGCCTACGTGTATGTGTGCGAGTACAAATGTTGTGCCTACGTGTACGTGCACGAGTACAAATGTGCCTACGTGTATGTGTGCGAGTACAAATGCTGTGCCTACGTTTATGTGTGCGAGTACAAATGTTGTGCCTACGTGTATGTGTGCGAGTACAAATGTGATGCCTACGTGTATGTGTGCGAGTACAAATGTTGTGCCTACGTGTACGTGCGCGAGTACAAATGTGCCTACGTGTATGTGTGCGAGTACAAATGTTGTGCCTACGTGTATGTGCGCGAGTACAAATGTTGTGCCTACGTGTATGTGTGCGAGTACAAATGTTGTGCCTACGTGTATGTGCGAGAGTACAAATGTTGTGCCTACGTGTATGTGCACGAGTACAAATGTTGTGCCTACGTGTATGTGCGCGAGTACAAATGTTGTGCCTACGTGTATGTGTGCGAGTACAAATGTTGTGCCTACGTGTATGTGTGCGAGTACAAATGTTGTGCCTACGTGTATGTGTGCGAGTACAAATGTTGTGCCTACGTGTACGTGCGCGAGTACAAATGTGCCTACGTGTATGTGTGCGAGTACAAATGTTGTGCCTACGTGTATGTGTGCGAGTACAAATGTTGTGCCTACGTGTACGTGCGCGAGTACAAATGTGCCTACGTGTATGTGCGCGAGTACAAATGTTGTGCCTACGTGTATGTGCGCGAGTACAATTGTTGTGCCTACGTGTTTGTGCGCGAGTACAAATGTGTCTACGTGTATGTGCGCAAGTACAATTGTTGTGCCTACGTGTTTGTGCGCGAGTACAAATGTGCCTACGTGTATGTGTGCGAGTACAAATGTTGTGCCTACGTGTATGTGTGCGAGTACAAATGTTGTGCCTACGTGTATGTGTGCGAGTACAAATGTTGTGCCTACGTGTATGTGCGCGAGTACAATTGTTGTGCCTACGTGTATGTGCGCGAGTACAATTGTTGTGCCTACGTGTTTGTGTGCGAGTACAAATGTGCCTACGTGTATGTGTGCGAGTACAAATGTTGTGCCTACGTGTATGTGTGCGAGTACAAATGTTGTGCCTACGTGTATGTGTGCGAGTACAAATGTTGTGCCTACGTGTATGTGTGCGAGTACAAATGTTGTGCCTACGTGTATGTGTGCGAGTACAAATGTTGTGCCTACGTTTATGTGTGCGAGTACAAATGTTGTGCCTACGTGTATGTGCGCGAGTACAAATGTTGTGCCTACGTGAATGTGCGCGAGTACAAATGTTGTGCCTACGTGTTTGTGTGCGAGTACAAATGTTGTGCCTACGTGTATGTGTGCGAGTACAAATGATTACACACAAACGTCTCGGGTAAGGTATAGCTGGAAGCGTCACACTTAGCGGAATCATGCCAAAACAACGTTTATCTAAGCAACATTTCTGATCTAGAAGATGGACGAAGTTTGAGATATTGATGGACTAAGGACGATAGATTAAACATTTTCGGATGATGGACAGGTATTGATTGACTTGGAGTGTTGATACGACGAAGTGCACAGCATCTTGAATTAAAATATAAATAGCATAATTGCGTTCAACTTACCCGACATATCGGAAGTAAAGATGAAATTTGGAAAATACACGTAAAAGTCCAAGCGACTTTCCTACTGGGTCAACATTTGCACAGAGACAAGTCCTCTATGCCTTTAAATTCGTTTGAAGCGTAGAGTGATCGGTGTCTGTAGAGTCGACATCAAAAACTCAAACAACATTGAAAAGACTCACAGATAAACACTACAGAGATTTTTAAAAATAAATAAGTGAATAGCAAAAGACCCTCTACACACACACATACACACACACACACACACACACACACACACACACACACACACACACACACACACACACACACACACACACTCGACAGCAATAACAACGTCTTCATGAAATGTGACTGTTCGAACAGAACCTCTCGATAAACCTGCATTAGTCCCATTCACAATTTCACTACAGAGCCACCACGTGCAGATATCGTGCTTCGTGCACCGTTGGTAAGGCAGAGCACCAGGCGCATGCGCGTACGATGGTATGCCTGCAAATATCGCTCTCGTATTCATCTCGTGCATTCCCCCGGCTTTGCGGACTCGAAGACTGCAACAAGATATTACTAAACGGCCGCAGTGGGTTCTTTCAAATACTTATGACACTGATTCGCTTACAATGGAATTAATGGATCCTGACATCAGCGACATGGGTGTGGAGGTGTGGCTGAAGGAGATAGGTGGGTGGGCTTGAGGTGGACGATGATAGAGAGGCATTGAAACAGGAAGGGGGTGGGGGAAGGTTCGTGGGAAATCGATGAAGGAAGGCGTGTTGGGGTGGGGAAGGGAATGGAGATGGGAGACGAGTGTAGAAATGAAGGAACGAGTTTGGTGGTGATGGCACACAGGATTAATACATGGACAGTAATGATCTTCAGCATGAAAGCTTGGCAGTTCTGAGCAATTCCCCCTGCTGACGTCGAGCTTGCGTACGTCAGTGTGACAAGCAGGCTACCCTTTGTCATAGTCACTCTATATTGCTACGCAATTTTTCTATTCCTCAAAACGTCTCATTGAGGTAAAACGATGTCTGTACTCTGTATAAGAAAATGAAGAGATACTGATTGGGCAATTACAAATCACGTGATATATCTAATAATTATCATATTGACGCGATAAGCCTGAAATAGCAAGAAGATATGCAAAAATTCGTCACATAAAATAATTTAATAAACCTATCGAATAGCAAGCACAGTGTACCTTGAAAGCTAAGACAAGTCAAGGGAGGGATTACGTACTCGCCAGACGGTTCGCAATTGGTATGGATAGGGGTGGAGTTTCATCGCTAGAGTTTTTTTAATGTTGTGTCGCATTTCCTGTACTGAGGCCAAGCCTAGGAAATGTCATATGTTTCGAGAGAGCTGGTGATACAACGCTACAGTCGACCAGGTCCATCCGAACAGTCTAGCTCTACGACTTTCGAGTTTTCTCAAAGCAAGAAAGGAAACATGCAATGCTTCTTTGAACAGAAATATAAATCGGTGCGTGTACATTCCCTTGTGCAAAGGTACACCTTTTACGAAACACTTTCAATTCCGCGCCAGCTGACAGTTGCCTGTGATAAAATCCCTGTTGAAATTCGGCAAAACAAACGCTTCATTGCTGTGTTGTGATTCGTACAAAAACAAATCTTGAAAAGATTCAAAAGAACAACATAAAGTCAACAGCCTAAACAGTTACTCTCTCTCTCTCTCTCTCTCTCTCTCTCTCTCTCTCTCTCTCTCTCTCTCTCTCTCTCTCGTTCTCGTTGCTTATCTTTACCACACACAAAAACAGCACAAGCCTGAGGAAGTCGTAGTATGCGATTCATTTTGTGAGACCAGTTGGATAAACTACAGAATTCTATTCCACACAGGCTATGATATCGCATTGATCTGCATCGAACTTCATCTGGGATTTTCCATGTCCATTAATGAGAGGGACTTGAGTGGTATCAGCAAAACATGCTTCGAATCAAAGTCAGCCATGCTCCTTACCTCGTTTTCCTTTGGCAGTTGCGCGTGGAGGCAGACAGATACATGATTTCAAGAACGTGGGAGAACCACACGAGAGGGCCAGTTACGGACACCATCGATCGAAACACGCCAGCGCAAGGGTGGGTAAACACAAAATTCCAAACTCGCGGCCGACTCAACCAATTCTCTTCGTTTCTCACGAGTTACATTGTAAACAAAAGACACAGAGGATTAAAATCTCGTTGTATGTACACAGCATAGTCCTTGCACTGATGATTCATTGCAGCTTCTTCTAGATTTTACGCAGCAGGCTTCAGGGGGAGTTCCAGACAAGATTAATGCCTGAAGGAGGGCGCAGGGGACACGGCTGTATTAGAGGCTTCCCATATCTCACAGAAGGGATTGTTCTAGGCAGAACGGTATGGACAAGGGTAGCCCTGTGAGGATCTACCCGGATTTCAGAGCTCTTCGTCTGCCCTGCCGGGGCACTTCGGGGTAGATAGGCCTGGGAGGAGAAGGAAAGGGGGTGAGAGTGGAAACAGTGACAGGGCGCTTTAGCGTCGTGAGGAGTGGGGGAGAGGGGCGAATATAAAAATCGATAAAGCATACATTCGGTGCAGGGATCAGTTTACTTGGTACCGTACAGATAACAACTCTGTCAGAAAGTTCACACTCTTTTCCTCATGAACTGCACTCTATAGACAACAAAAACTTAAGTGTGTTTTATGTCAATTAATCATAATCTTTGGATATACTGAGATATTTTTTTTTAATAGAAAAGATATAAAACTGCAGCAACATTCAATGCGCAGATAGATACGTTGTGGGAAAGAATGGAAGATATCGTAACTAAAAGCTGTGGAGAAGCAGCTTTACTGCACATGTGTCTATGCTGTATAAAAGAGTTCCACAGCATGGCTTCGACGATAGTGTCCTACAATGGGACCAAAAGGAAATGACCATCCTGTGCGACAGATAAACTATACGCGGTCAATGCCTTCGCGAAAGGACAGGTCAGTCAAGGTGCTTCCATTATCGTCGGAATGCTATGGAATCCCCATAGAAGATAACATTATAATGAGTGGCTTTGGAGATAAAATGAAAGGACTAAGGAAGGATTTCATGAAGAAGAGGGAGGATTTCATAAGCCAATGAAAGTGCTCTTCATCAGGGTTTATCTTACCTTGCCCATATATATGTGACCCAAGAACACCTGCTCAATTTGGGACCACTCCTCCGCCTCCTCTGTTTCTGTCTAGTCGGTGGTAGTGGTAGTGGTGGTGTTGGTGGTGGTGGTGGTGGTGGTGGTGGTGGTGGTGGTGGTGGTGGTGGTGGTGGTGGTGGTGGTGGTGGTGGTGGTGGTGGTGGTGGTGACTTGTAGCAGGGGACGAAGACCGTGCAGGTTTCATTTTTGTTCAGGAAAAGTGCAAAGTCCTTTTAGAAGCAAAATAGCAATGAAAATATTTTCTGATTGCATGTCTTGTTTTAGATAACTTTTTTCTATGTTTTTATATAGAAAAAGTTAAATTTTATCCCTCCAGGTTTACTGGAGGTCCTCACAGCTTTTTCTGTCTGTCTGTCTGTGTGTGTGTGTGTGTGTGTGTGTGTGTGTGTGTGTGTGTATGTGTGTGTGCGCGCGCGCGTGTGTGTGTGTGTGTGTGTGTGTGTGTGTGTGTGTGTGTGTGTCTGTCAGTCCCAACTTAACGGCTGGTATCTCAAAAACTACTGGACGGATTTCCTTGACATTTTGCACACTTACTGGAAGTAAGGTCCTATTGAATGTATCAAATTTTCAGAATCGAGGTTTGAAAAGAAAGTGACTTTTTAACGTTTTGGTGTTGCAAAGAAGGCAAGGGACGGAACTCTGTCCCGACTCAAGGGAAGTTTTGGCATGTGTGACGTGATCAATAACGTGACGTAATTTCGAGGAGATTGGACATTGGTGAAGGAGAAAGAAGGATTTTTTATCCCTCCAGGTTTACTGGAGGTCCTCACAGCTTTATCTGTGTGTGTGTGTGTGTGTGTGTGTGTGTGTGTGTGTGTGTGTGTGTGTGTGTGTGTGTGTGTGTGTGTGTGTGTGTGTGTGTGTGTGTGTGTGTGTGTGTGTGTGTGTGTGTGTGTGTGTATGTCAGTCCCGACTTAACGGATGATATCTCAAAAACTACTGGACGGATTTTCTTGACATTTTGCACACTTACTGGAAGTTAGGTCCGATTGAATGTATCAAATTTTCAGAATCGAGGTTTGAAAAGAAAGTGCCCTTTTTAACGTTTTGGTGTTGCAAAGAAGGCAAGGGACGGAACTCTGTCCCGACTCAAGGGAAGTTTTGGCATGTGTAACCTGATCATTTGACGTCGAATAACGTGACGTAATTTCGAGGAGATTGGACATTGGTGAAGGAGAAAGAAGGATTTTTTATCCCTCCAATGCCAAAACCTGGAGGTTCAGCGCCAGCGGTTTTTATATTTGTAACCAATTTGTGAGCTAGCTTTCGGCACTAAACGAGAGAAGGTCACGTGACTTGGAATTTGTGACGTAGTACACTAGTGTTACGTACTGCGATCAAACTGTGACGCAGTACGTTCAAAGTGGAACGTAATACACAAGCATCTTGGCGTCAAGCGATTAGAAAGTGTTTGATAAAAACCGCTGGCGCTGAACCTCCAGGTTTTGGAGAAGAAAAAAAGAAGATCGGGTTCGAACCCGCAGCCTCCGAGAAAAGAGGAGGAAAAAACGCACACACACACAAACACAAAAAACCAGGTGGGTTCGAACCCACAACCCCTCGAAAAAAAGTTTCAGTGTAGAATCGAACCTGGTCATGCATGACCAAGAGCCCAATGCTCTACCAACTGTG
>JAWQFJ010025469.1:22500-26709 GCA_034096865.1 Theodoxus fluviatilis | reverse complement strand
AGATTAAAGCAGTTATGAGCACGAACCCTGTCCTCCGATAATCCCTTTTGGACAAGACTAGGTAGCTCTAGAGCAAATCAGACGACCCTCTTAGCTGGTTGGCCAGGGTGATACACGGCTAACCCGCAGCCTTCTCGCACATGAGGAGCGCTAGAATAGCGTATTGCTCACCCTTTCCCCCCGATAAATCTGCCATGCTTTTTAACATATTTTAAGCATAAGACTGATACAACCCCCAAGTGATCGACTTAAGGTAGCTCTTACTATCATTACGATCTCCAAGCCACACGTAGTCAAATGGGATTTACGCCTACCGCGTCTACAGCGGCGATGAATCTCAGTACATGGAACCACACGGGCCCTAGACTGGCAAGCAATGCGCTTATTAAACAACTTCACACACTTGATGCACACAACCTAACATCTTTATTCCCCCACCTATTGCTCCACACTACCCCCTTCACACAAACTAGCTGACTCCGATTTAAGGAGTCACTTTATATATTGAAGTTTGACTTGATCACAGGTCAGGTGCATTCTCACAGCCTTCACCCCCAGTATTTGAGTCGAATTTTTGATAGAAGTGAGGTTGATACAGGGGACCACACAAGTATCAGTAGAACTGGGAGATTTTGATTATCAGCTAACCTGGTTGATTACAGCGGAGCACCAGTATTAAAAAGGAGACTTTTTGATACAGTCAATGGTGTGATGAGACTAGCCACACAGTATTACGTATCACACGCTTGATTTTTGATTACCCAGTCATGGTGATATCAGCCAACAAAGTATTAGACGAAAGTGATTTTGACTACATTTCGACTCATGGTGATTACAATGCCACCCAAGTATTAGAGGGAAGTTTCTACGCAGCTCCCCCCCCCGCATACAGCTCATATTTGGTAGAGTGAACTAAAGCCATGTCACATCAGCTTATAAATTCTTTAAAGGACTGATATATTTTTCCTTGGACTAGGCATACGAGTCATGGGTGAGACATATTAGCCACCAATGAAACGTATTTGAGGAACTGTCAATAGAGTTATATTTGTGATTAAACGACAAGAGGGTCTAGCTATAACTGATACCCCCACCCAGTATTTTAGAGTGTGATTTGATAAACATTCCAGGTGTGATTACAGGCCAACCAGTAATATTTCAGTTATTTTAGATTTAAAAGGCCGTTGCATTATACTAAGTCATGTTGATACCAAGCCACATGTAGGTTAGACATAGAAGGATTTTGGACATACCAGGTTCCAGGTGATACAGCCCACAGTGTTATTCAAGAAGTGGTTGTTGAACAAATTTTAAGAATAACAGTTCACTGGTAGATACAGGCCACAGTTTACATTAGAGGCCAGATTATTTTGGATTACATCACTGATGATTTGATACAAGCCACAGTAGATTCCACTTAGAGTGTATTTTTGATTTTGGATACGCCCAACAAGGGGGGTTGATCCCCCCCCCCCCCCCTGTGGTACAAGCACCACCGATGCCAAGCTATTTAGTGAGTGATTTTTTTTGATACCACGAGCCAGGTGAAGATACAGCCCACCAGTCGTTGCTTTTTGTGCGGATTAGTGACTTTCTCGAGATACAAAGCCAGGGGTGAATTACGAGCGGCGCAGTACTTAGAATGATTTTGATACACGTCCAATGCGTGATCTACAAGTTCCTCAACCGTATTATTACCTTAAGGAGTCGTTGTTTTGGGAATACTTGCCCAGGGTGAGGAGATACAACGACACTATGAGAATCTATAATAAATGATTTTTGTGAATTTTATTTCTTCAGTAAGCGCTCAGATGTGTGTGATCAAGCCCACCAGTATTAGAGTTGATTCTTTGATTAACCCGCCTACAGTTCATGGTGACAGTACAGCCACACTAGTTTCACCATGCATGTAATCCATATTCGAAATTAGAGTGATTTCTAACTATTTCATGATCGCACCCCAACAAGCTCTATCCTCGGTACCCCTCATTTCGACACTAGTTTTAGAATGTTCTATCCAGCCAACAGTCACCATAGATTCAGGAGTTGAATTCCGAGTTACATCTGGATGTACACTCTGACCAGGGTGTAAAGTGATTTACCTTGTAGGCCACCAAGTATACTTTAGAGGTTGTGACTATTTTTGTTGCCAATAACGACACTAGATGGAAAAGGTAGGGGCGGGAGAAGAGAAAGTTCAAAGAGTGAAGAGGCAGAGATAGGAGGAGGGGGAATTGAGTGTAAGGGCAACAGGATGGGCGTGGGCAGCAAAAGGCCACAAGGAAGAATGCGAGTTGAGAGGGGAAAAAGAGGGAGGAAGAAGACAGGAGCAGGGGCAGATAACTAAGCTGACACGCAATCACGTGTGCAGCGAAGGGAGCAAGATGTAAAGGAATGAGGTGGGTGGGGGAAATTTACGTACGAGAACCAAGGGTGGGGTGAAGTCAGCAAGCCAATTGAATATTCCCCTTCAGCTAGAGCTTCCCTAAATTCTCTTCTCAGAGGAGTGAACCACGAAGGGATGGTGAAATGATTAGCACATGAACCTAACGGGCCCAAGTCCGGTTGCGAGACTAACTCTCCGTTCAAGGTCCCAGCCCAACAGATTAAATATAGTAAGCCTCATTCAGAGAGTACAAAGGGGGAGGAGCAGGAGCAGAACGATAAAAAGATGAAGGTATGAAAAGGGGAACACGAGGAGGAAAAGGAGAGTGTTAAGGATGGTGCACATGTGGACCGAAATAGAAAGACGGAGGAGAAGAGAAAAAAAAGAAGAAAACAGGGTAGGATGGAACGATATTACAGTTATTTAGACAATCTACTTGTGTTGGTTTATTATTTATGGTTTGATTGTATTGTAGGATGGGAGGAATATGGTTATGAAGAAGGAGGACGAGACTTTTGTAGGAGGAGGAGGAGGAGGGGAGGACCGAGGAGAAGGCGAGGATGTAGGGAGGTAGGAGGAGGAGGAGAGTGCAGGCAGCGCCCCGGGGGGGTGCGCTGTGGGTTGGGGTCGGAACGCAATGACGCGATGGATGTGCACGAACGCTCATTATGTTCCGCATCACACGCCCCCCCAACGCGCGACCGTGCGAGACTAGAATCATGAAGTCACCATGAAAGTGACCTTTAGGGAGGAACAGATTCAGACTGTGAAGCAAAGTCATCCGAGTTATTTGAGTTCAGTCATGTCAGTGATGCAGTCTGCGTCATAAAGCTCGAGCTAATAGATGTATATCTTTAAGCTTGTTTGGTCAATGTCCTCAGTTGAACGACATCTGCAATTGTTTGTGCTCATTTCGACCCAGCCAATGCCCTCTCCTCCCGCGGCAACTTCCACCTAGCAATTCGGTTCAAGCGGCCGCATTTATCACTGCAGTCGATTGTACGAATTATCTTAATGATATGGGTCAACGTCTCCCGTTTCGAGGGAAGTCAATTAGTCAATGTGATTAGGAAGGGATGACCGCAAAAGGTCAGAGGTCACAGTCTTGAAGCGTTGGAGCAAAAAGCTGGGGATGCGGTTGGGGTGGGGACTGGAGGATGGGAGTGGCCATTCTAGTTCACTACAGACTTCGCCTGCCGGCGAAAGTGTCTCTGGCCCAGTTGACATCACGTGACGGAAGGTTTTCGTCCGAAATATGCAAATGGAGGTCACACGAGAGGCTTGTGGGATAGCCGATCTGCTCCCTGACATACGCCGTTAAAGTAGTTCTAAGACTATTTCGCACAAAACTCACAACTTACTCTTGTTGAGGCAATAAACAAGCGTTTATTCGAAAAATAAAATGTTTTTGTTGAAATGGAAACAAGTTTTGACATCTGAATGATTTCTGTAAAAAGTGGATTAAAAATAGTATCAGAACGAACTATCATTGGCGCGATGCTGTAATGCGAAGGGTCAAGTCTAATACGCATTCATTGCGAACTATGCCAGAGTCACGTGACTCGGGTTCACAGAATGGGGAATGATTAGGGAAAGTGGGATCGGATGGATGAATGGATAAATGGATGGAGAAAGAAGGAATGGATGGATGGAATGCGCTTTACAGCCCATGAGCTTTTGTAGGCTAATTTAGCCTGTGATTTGGTGGATAGATTTCGTGAGAGGGATGATTACACCAGACGACTTGGCCGTGCTGCGCATAATCATCGAACGGGCAGATATTGTTTTCGAATCCTTCAGCCTTGAGCAAGATCGAGACCTCT
>JAWQFJ010025469.1:0-10000 GCA_034096865.1 Theodoxus fluviatilis | reverse complement strand
GCCTTCTCGTGTATCCATGCAAGCCTTTCCCGCCATTCTTAAGACGAAACTTTGCATATTAATCAGCTTGTTGTCGTATGCAAATTTACCGAATGATGACTACAGGACTGAGTTATGGACATGTCGACTAATGCCTCGTCAGCATTCTTATCACACAAAAATAAACTGAGAAGACACACTGGGGGTTATCTCCAAACTTATTCTTGTAACAATTAGCCTACTTCTCAACAACACAAAAATTGGCATAGCAGAATTGATTGTAACTGCACATGCACGCGCATACGACCTTGCACACACACATACTCACACACACACACACACACACACACACACACACACACACACACACAAACACACGCACGCCCGTGCCCGTGCACAAACACACACCTACGCCCTCATACTTGCTAGCCATATATGTTCGTATTTTACATGCCCTGTATATTATGGAGTTCACTAAAGGTAACCAATGATTTCAAACTGAACATGGTCGACGGCCTCAGCAAATAGTGATGCTTACGGAGATGACGCACGCTTGGTTGAGACATTGGTAAATCTGACCAGCTCACTCCACAATGAGGGACATGTTTATTCTGTGTTTTCTTGCATGTAGCACATTTTGTTGTTGCATACCTGGGCTAAACACTCCCAGGGTCACCCAAGTGGGTGAGATGATTGCGTGTGTGACTGTGTGACAGGCAGCCACACTCCGTCTTCAGGGGATTTGATCTCTGTCTCCAGAGAATGCCAGTTGTTATGTTAGGAGCCTACCACGGCTGAAGATAATCCCCACGTAACAGTACAACATAACAACATTTTTCTGCAGCCTTGGTTTTTGGCTGGAGTCAACAAATAACAACAGTCTTTGCCCAAGGCAAATAGCACATTTTCATACCACTGCCCCGGATACAAAGAAACGCGGAGAAGGAGAACACTGACCCCTGTTCCCTTGCAACTTTGCAACATGTTTTACAGCACCATGACTCTGACGTGGCTAGCTAGACCCAGTCTGAATGCCTGCCCTGGAGTGAACCCTTGTGGCACCGTGGTGTTTGAGGAGTTTTGACAAGTTTGCCCGGAGATGGCTTGGAGACTGACCCCCAAAAGACATCGTAGAAGTCAGTGTGGGTTTTGTCAACCATGGACTTGTCCCGCCGGTGAGTTGCTGGGAACCTGTTCTTACAGCTGACATGGCAACTCTGCTAGTTTGGTATTGGAATTCTTTCAGCTGAAGTAAACCTTTTCGCGACCCAACCATGCGTATAATAAGTATAATTTCCATCAAGCTGTAACCGGCGAAGTTGACAGATAAGTGTGAGGTGAAAGAATGGTCGGGAGCAAGCATATTAAACATAACGGAAACACGTTTTATATGGAAATGGTAGAAGGAAAGAACGAATGAAAATGTCGGTTGTGTGTGTGTTTTTAGATTTTTGTAATAAGCGGGAATATTTAGTATGTTGGATTTCTGATTGTTTTGAGTGCCTGCAGGAGTTCGCAATGCCTAAGCGAAAGGCGGCTTGCACTGCAAGGGAGGCGACTCCTTAAGTCTCCAATCAATATTTGACGCCTGCGAGCTCCATTTCAACGATTACTACGTGAGGGCTTGAGCCAGTCATGGCCAAGCTGGAGTTGCCCAAACGCTGCTTAGCAACAGGATCACGTGAAAAGAGGTGATGATGCGACAGTGCCGACTCTTGGACATGAAAGCAGAGGCTGGTCTTTGTGTTTGTCCCTGGAAAACCCAGTAGTCTTCACATTGAGAGTTGGGGTGTCACCAGGCAGCACACCATGTCGAATGTTTAGATCCGAAACCTGGATGTAATTGACTTTGAAGCATTATTGGTCCACTTTTTTTTCGTTTTATCTGTTCGTCCTAATTTTTCATCTGAACTGCACAGGACTGCCCCGAGCTAAACCGCTGGAGGACAAACCTTCACACCAAACTTCACGAAACGCGTCAGAGTGGTGGTGTCTACCTACCACACTATCTTAGCCTAGGCCGTTGAACGTAAAAGTGCGGTGGCTGGAACGTATTTCGTGCACGACTGTTGGAGGGAGGTATGAAGTGTACTTCAAGGACCAGATACAAGCTGAACAGTGGAGGAGGCTCCTGAAGCTCTGCAAGCAGGGCTTTCGACAAGGAGTGGAGGAATGTGCATGTTAATGCGACTTTCTCCATCACTTTCTTGACTTTAGGCACAGCTGCTCGAACCTGCCGACACTGTTACAGAAAACTTAGTTTGGGTTACTTGGCATCATGACGATTTTCCTTCCGTGATTAAGTATACGAGCTGTGCGTCCACTGCACTGACACTCGAAGGACACAGTCGGTACAAGCAACGCTTTTTATTGGCTCGTTCAACCTAGACCGATTTTTACGGCGTCCACAGGCCATTTCCGTGTTTGCTGTAGACGTCTGGCCCCATGGTTACAGAGATGTCAACCTGAGTGCTTGCAGTCATGATAATTACATCTCCTGCCATGTATATCCATCTTATGGACAGATAAACTATCATTATCATTTGAGTAAGAATTATATGTTCCTTCCACCAAAGTTTCCAGGAACACAGTGGGCATATATACTCTTTTTATCCCTCCAGGTTTACTGGAGGTCCTACAGACTTTATTAGTCTGTCTGTCTGTGTGTGTGTGTGTCTGTCTGTCTGTCCCGTCTCCACGGCTTATATCTCAAAAACTACTAGACGGATTTCCTTGAGATTTTGCACACTAACTGGAAGTTAGGTCCGATTGAATGTATCAAATTTTCAGAATCGAGGCTTGAAGAGAAAGTGGTTTTTTTAAGGTCGTATAATCGAAGCACCTCTCTAAAAATTATTGAAATGACAATTGACGGAAAAGCCAAATTTGACGTCATTAATAACGTTACGTCATTTGCAAGTACAATTTCGATCCTATATGCCAGGACACGAATTTCGAAACACCTGGGGATGGCGAAATTCCAACATGTGCGACGTCATCAATAACGTGACGTCATTTGCGAGGACAGTTTATAGGAGAATTAATTTAGATAGATAGATATATGTCCTCAGATGTCTTAGGCTGCGAGGCCTTTATCTGATCTTTTGATCAGTACTTATGGCTACTCTCACTCTCTCTCTGTCTCTCTCTCTCTCTGTCTCTCTCTCTCTCTCTCTCGATCTCTCTCTCGATCTCTCTCTTGATCTCTCTCCCACCCACCCTCTACTCTCATTCTCTCTTCCCTTCCTCCCCTTTTCCCAGCTCCCCCCCCCCTCTCTCTCTCTCTCTCTCTCTCTCTCTCTCTGTCTCTCTCTCTCTCTCTGTCTCTCTCTGTCTCTCTCTCTGTCTCTCTCTGTCTCTCTCTCTGTCTCTCTCTGTCTCTCTCTGTCTCTCTGTCTCTCTCTCTGTCTCTCTCTCTCTCTCTCTCTCTCTCTCTCTCTTACCACATTTGAATATTTTGCCTCAAGGGCTGAATGTAAGTAAGAAAGGCAATACTGCCTAATTCACTACCCTTGTAAAATAAAGTTCGTTCGTTCGTTCTGTCTGTCCTGACTTAAGCGCAACAACTTGGTACTGGTAGTCTGTTGGCTTGGCCTAATGGCAGTGAATCGATAATAAACTTGGCAGAAATAGACCTTAAGTATCCTAAAATGTACAAGACCACTCAAATTTCATGAACTATCATCCATTTTTATACAATTTACAGTGCAAAATATGAAGCGAGGGAGTTTACAGAAAAGAACGTTATAATTCCTTTACAAACACGTAGTAACGTCAGTTGCCAAATGAATGGCTCAGATGGTAAAGCGCTGGACAATTGTAACGTTAGGTCATGCGTGAACGGATTCGAATCCGCGCTGAAACTTTTTTCGAACCCGACCTGTTTTTTGTGTTTTTGTGTGTGTTTCCCCCCCCCCCCCCCCCCCCCCCTCTTTTCTCAAGAGATTGCGGGTTTGAACCCAATTTTTTGCGTGTGCCAAAACCTGGAGGTTCAGCGCCAGCGGTTTTTATTGTTTGTTACAACCGTATATTCATCAGTCATACGACTTTTTGTATTTTTGTTTACTTGAAAGGAGACCACAACTTCCCCATGTTTTGTGGTATGTATATTTAATGATTAAAAGTTCCATTAAAGATTGCAATGGTTTGACTGTTGTGTTATTAACATGTTTTGCCTTTACTAATATAACCTTCTAAATGTTTTGTGCATGCATTGATAATAATGTTTAATTTAGAATTTGTTTACGACTTGAATATTGTACATTGCCCTGTTTGTTTACTGATACTAATGAACTCTAAAGCAAATGATTAACAAGGGATTGCTTCTGTTGTTAATCTCTGTTTATCACCAGTGAGACAAAAGAGTGTATGAATACGAGTATCGGAATACCAATTTTTAAAATTAATACTTCTCGAGCATTCTTTTTTTTAAATATTGTAATGAACATCACCGACTTGCAAATGAATGAGATGTTATGTATCTAAACTTTTGCCTTTCGTGTGTTCATATTTCTCATTGTATCCCAGTATTCTTTCTATACATGTCTCTTTCTTGCCATGTAAAAGATCTTTGCGAATAAAGTCCGTTTTATCACTTTAATTGTCTAAGGTGCCCCCTTATATTGAATTTACAGCTCACCAGACTCGGATAAAGGTGAGAGACGCAGATAGATATATTGATTATCGAACTAAATCATGCTCACACACATATGCACGCACACACACATATGCACGCACACACACACATATGCACGCACACACACACATATGCACGCACACACACACGCGCACTTCCACCGGCACGGGAGGACTAACATTCCATGAGGTCACAGGCTGGCACTCGAAATTTTATTAATGCATTTGTTTTTTGATTGTTTGTTTGTTTGTTTGTTGTTTGTCTGTCTGTTAAGGTTTTAGTACCTAATCAGCGTCATCACCCTTTGAAATGTACGGCTCCAGGAGGACCCACTACGTCACTAACGTGATGTCAAAATGACGTTCTCGTTTGGATATTAATTTCGTATACAGATCAGCTTATATTTGTTTTGTTTTACAGAAGCAGGGTATTAAGATACTTGAAGGAAAGCAAAAACCTGAAGGGAAGCTATTCGGTGCTCTTGGAGACAAACGACAGCAATGGTTTCTTGGTCCTAGAGGGCCTTAGATGTCACGTGGTTTTAAAGTGTGCCAACACAATGAACCTTTGTGATGGCTGACGTCACACGTCTGTGCACAAGTGTTTTCGAAGGTAAACGTTCACTCAGGGGTTAAAACTTCCGCCAAGGAGGTTATGTCTTTCCCTCGGTTAGTTCGTCTGTTAGCGCGTTATTCAGCAAACTAACTTTACAAGTTCAAGACGGATTCTGATGAAAGTTGGTGCTTGGTCAGGATTTATTCAGGGAACAGTTTTGGAGGTTCTCTGTTACTTAGTTTGGGAATCGGCAGCATAAAGAGAAGTTATGTTGGCATCACGAAGGTGATGACGTCAAACTATTGATGACAACGGCGTATGCGTTCCGCATTCAGAGACCTCTAGCAGGCGCTAAATTAAAGTAAGCTTCATTGAGTCAGGCCTGGCTAGCAGAACATTCTGCCTGAATTAAACGGGCTATGGAAAAACAATCATTGCTTCCTTGGCGGAAGGTTGCGCTCTCGGAGTGCTGTGGAGTTGTAGGGAAGTGTCCATCGCACTGGCCCCCAAGGTTCTCACCAAGTCACTCTCTAAGTGACGAGGAACTGGGACTTCATCTCGTTGCTTTTTATATAAGCTTACTGTCACGGTGTCGTAAAAATGACAGGAGAAACAGTAGCATTTTCTGACAAAAGCCAACGAAATACTGCACATTACTCATATTCTGCCTTTCCTCTGCTTGTTTTCACACGCCAGTAGATTCAACCTGCTGCAAACGTTCATTCAGCTTTTGTCCATGACGCCAGTGGTTGACAGTCCTTTGTGAATTAGTGTCGTTGTCGGCTACATGTAACCACTATCACGTGCATCACTTCAGGACACAGGGGTCACAGAAAACAGGAAATCGGACTAACTTGTTTCGAATGTTTAATGCTATGCAACATGTGTGCAATTTGCATAAACTCATCATTCGCTGCTGGGCTACTCTGAAAGCTAGTGTTTCACTGGATAAACTGCTTGCAACATATATTTCTACTGCTAGACCGGTGATGGGGTCAATATCGCCACCAAAAGAGGTATTTTTGTTAATTTGCATACATTTCGCAAGTCTCATGAAGATGAGATTCTCTTTGTGTGAGTAAGGTTAGTTATAATAATGATCCTATTGACACACCTACAACAACTCCTCCTCCTCCATCTCTCTCGTCCTCCCTCCCTCCCTCCCTCCCACTCCTATTCCTTTTCCCTTTTCCCCTTCTTCTGCTTCTCCTCCTCCTCCTCCCCCTCCTTCTGCTGTTTCTTCTGCTTCTCCTCCTCCCCCCCCCCCCCCCCTCCTTCTTCTGCTGTTTCTTCTGCTTCTTCTTCTGCTTCTTCTTCTGCTTCTTCTTCTGCTTCTTCTTCTGCTTCTTCTGCTTCTTCTTCTGCTTCTTCTTCTGCTTCTTCTTCTGCTTCTTCTTCTGCTTCTTCTTCTGCTTCTTCTTCTGCTTCTTCTTCTGCTTCTTCTTCTGCTTCTTCTTCTGCTTCTTCTTCTGCTTCTTCTTCTGCTTCTTCTTCTGCTTCTTCTTCTGCTTCTTCTTCTGCTTCTTCTTCTGCTTCTTCTTCTGCTTCTTCTTCTGCTCCTTCTTCTGCTCCTTCTGCTTCTTCTTCTGCTCCTTCTTCTGCTCCTTCTTCTGCTCCTTCTTCTGCTCCTTCTTCTGCTCCTTCTTCTGCTCCTTCTTCTGCTCCTTCTTCTGCTCCTTCTTCTGCTCCTTCTTCTGCTCCTTCTTCTGCTCCTCCTTCTGCTTCTTCTTCTGCTTCTTCTTCTTCTGCTTCTTCTTCTTCTGCTTCTTCTTCTTCTGCTTCTTCTTCTTCTTCTGCTTCTTCTTCTTCTGCTTCTTCTTCTGCTTCTTCTTCTGCTTCTTCTTCTTCTTCTGCTTCTTCTTCTTCTTCTTCTTCTTCTTCTTCTTCTTCTTCTTCTTCTTCTTCTTCTTCTGCTTCTTCTTCTGCTTCTTCTTCTGCTTCTTCTTCTGCTTCTTCTTCTGCTTCTTCTTCTGCTTCTTCTTCTGCTTCTTCTTCTGCTTCTTCTTCTGCTTCTTCTTCTTCTGCTTCTTCTTCTTCTGCTTCTTCTTCTTCTGCTTCTTCTTCTTCTGCTTCTTCTTCTTCTGCTTCTTCTTCTTCTGCTTCTTCTTCTTCTTCTTCTTCTTCTTCTTCTGCTTCTTCTGCTTCTTCTTCTTCTGCTTCTTCTTCTTCTGCTTCTTCTTCTGCTTCTTCTTCTTCTGCTTCTTCTTCTTCTGCTTCTTCTTCTTCTGCTTCTTCTTCTTCTTCTTCTGCTTCTTCTTCTTCTTCTGCTTCTTCTTCTGCTTCTTCTTCTGCTTCTTCTTCTGCTTCTTCTTCTTCTTCTTCTTCTTCTTCTTCTCTTCTTCTTCCTTCCTCCTCTTCTTCCTCTTCTTCCTCTTCTTCCTCTTCTTCCTCTTCTTCCTCTTCTTCCTCTTCTTCCTCTTCTTCCTCTTCTTCCTCTTCTTCCTCTTCTTCCTCTTCTTCCTCTTCTTCCTCTTCTTCCTCTTCTTCCTCTTCTTCTTCTTCTTCTTCCTCTTCCTCTTCCTCTTCTTATTCTTCAAATACTGAATTCATAGTTTCAAAATATGTTTTGATTGATATAAAATTAGCAATCTACTATAATTTTTAGTAAAATTACTGATTTGGTAACTTCAAAAGATACGACCGGTGACACTCAATCCTCCGGCCCTTCCCCCCCCCCCCCCCCCCCCCCCACCCAACACCCCAATTAACTAAGGTAAGGGAGCAGCAGGCTAGTAGAAGACTTTAGCATTTCCGCTAACACTCTGTCCGAGCGAGAGGCCTTGTGAATCTTTAACTGGTCAATTGCAGATGTAATTTCTTCTTCGGTTATTTTACTGTTAAGCTCATTCTCCCCTCCCTCTGCACAAGGCTCCATGTATTCTATCATAGTCGTACCATCTGGTACGGCTTCTTGGAAGATCCGCTTAAAATAGTTAAACCAATCATCCTTTGAAATGTTGGGAATCGTTGGACATCTGAAACTTATTTTCTTATGTGTTTCCAAAACATTTGTGAATCTTTAATATGTCTACAGAAACCTGCCGATATATCGCTTTGATAGTGAGCCTTTTTCCTCTTTATCAAGAGTTTGTATATCTTTCTACATGCAAAATACTGCTCTTTATCTTTCTTCAGCAATGTCTTCTTAAAGACGCGAAAATATCTCCTTACTTTCCTTCTCATATCGTAGCATTCTCCATCGTACCAAGGAAATGTCCTGCTCCGACTTTTACCGTGTACAAGGGTTCGCTCCACACATTTACCAGATTCCAAAAGGCATTTCGTTAATTTATTTACTTCATCAACATCTAGGTCCATTGTGTCTTTATTGCCTTGTCCTTGTTCCACAGACTTCGACATAATCAGGATCTCCTCTATAGCATCCCGTAAATTATCTTTGTACTGCTCAGTCATTGAATCGTCCCATACTATTTTACTCTCTTACTTTCACATGGTCCCGTTCTGTCGCAACATACGACTGTCATTTCTAAGGGCAAGTGAGAGGACAGGACAGAATTGGCAATTTTCAAATCCGTGCATATGTACAAAATACTCCTAGACAGTATAACATAATCCATTACACTCCTTCCACTTGACGACAGAAAAGTAAATTCGCCCGATTCTGGAAATTCTTCACCACCATTCAAAATTGTCAAATCAAAGGACGTACATAGTGACAAAAGTGACCGGCCATACTCATTAAGACCTTTGTCTCGGGAATCCGTGTTCCAACAACTGCTCTGACCTAGCTCGATGTATTGAAACCTCCTGTTTTACTGTTTAAATCACCACAAAGGAAAAAAGTTAGTCAACGTGTTGGGAACAGATTTCGGTAATGCAAGTTTCTAGAGTAGTCTACCCGTCCAATTCTTCAACAGAATAGTGGAAAAGCCAGGACAGCCTTCCTCCAACTGAAAAACATTTGGAGCTCAAGAGACCTGTCCATCAAAACAAAGATCAGGATTTTCAACACCAATGTTAAATCCGTTCTGCTCTACGGCGCCGAAACATGGAGGACCACTGTAACCACCAACAAGAAGATCCAGACATTCATCAATGCATGTCTGCGCCGCATTCTACAGATTCGATGGCCTGAAAAGATCACCAACGAGGAGCTCTGGCAACGCGCAAACCAACAATCAGCAGACCAAGAGATCATTCAAAAGGCGCTGGAGATGGTTAGGGCACACATTACGTAAACCGTTCTCAAACACCACCAGACAGTCCCTTTCATGGAACCCGCAAGGGAAGAGAAAGAGAGGTAGACCTCGAAACAGTTGGCGCCGAGACCTGGACGCCGATGTCAAGAGAACAGGCCACTCTTGGGGACAGTTGGAAAAGATTGCTCAGGACCGGGATGGCTGGAGAACCCTTGTTTGCGGCCTATGCCCCAGGAGGGGTCAAAGGCGTTAGTAAGTAAGCATCCGTGTTCTCACCAGATCATCTTGGCTAGTGTTGGTATGTGTAGGAGACTCGAGTGATGTTGGACTTGTCGATCTGGCCGGGTCGCACCTTCAGGAGTGAGCAGGATTGGAGGAGCGGGCGCCTTCGGTGCCTTTGGCTCGACTGCGTGTCCGTGGTCCCTCTTCCCTGCCGCCGCGGGTGTGCGTCGAGTCACCTTTCCTGTCTCCGTCACCGCCTGCTCCCCCTGTGTTTCGGCGTTCTTCCACCACTAGATGCCCCTGCTTGAAATAAGCAAACTTGCCGTTTGCCTGTGCTTCTTTCATCTGCGCAATCTGGCGTCGAGTGAGATTGGTGCTGACCCGCAGTCCAGCTTTCTTCATTCTCTCTCTGGCTTCACGATCTTTAAGAAGGCTATCTACGTCCTCC
>JAWQFJ010025468.1:40000-66666 GCA_034096865.1 Theodoxus fluviatilis | reverse complement strand
CCCCTCTATTTTTCTCCCTAGCCTCCACCTCCCAACTTAAAGACAACTTACTACCCCCTCCTTTTTTCCCTCCTTCGGCGACCCAGCTCATGACACCCTCGGCGATTGCGCTCCCAATGATCATCCCTTCCTGCCTCGCCTGACGCTGCCCTTCCCCCCACCTGCCCCCCACCCTCTCCCGTCCGACCTTGTGACCCCCCCCCCCCCCCCCCCCCCCCCCCAACATGTGGCTCCTTCTTCCACACCGCCCTCCCGTCATCTCACACGCACTATGCACTTCTTCTGTCGCTCTTAGCATTATCCCCTGCCTGCACTGTCCCACTCGTCCCCAGAATACGCCCTGCGGTGGCCTGGGGTGAAGGTGTCAGGGTCAGAGACCGAGGGCGGCCTGGATAGACTACACTATCGTGTACGTGGCCAAGGGCTTGACGTCCATTCATAGGTCTCCACACAAGCCGGGTCGTGGGATTGCCTGAGCAGCACGGCGCCCTCTGGGCCGTGTAGAGGGCAAGACGGATGACCTGGAATAAAGCAAGGCTCACCGTGTTTTTAAAAGCGAATCAACACCCTTAAAAAGGACAAATCTGCAGTATTGAGAAACTTTGCTTGCAACGATCATAGTTAAAGATGGATGGACTAGACACGTTGAAGACTTGTTTTATCCCCAGGACAAGATATAGTACTCCTTGCCCCAGGAGAATGCCTTTGTATTGTCTTCATTACTTGAATATCACACATCCACGTAATGAGAGTTGCAATGTAGAAACGAGAGAGAGAATGAATGAATGAATGTGTTATGGCCCATCAGCCTTTGTAGGCTATGTAAGGCCATTCAGCACGATAATTACTAGAAGAGTTCCAAGTAGGCGCAGTTCAAGTCACGATATCTCTATTTATTCGGCTCTTACAAATCTTGTAGGGAAACACTGTGGGTCTATTCTTGTAACCCCAACCCACAGGAGAGAGAGAGCGAGAGAGAGAGAGAGAGACAGAGAGAGAGAGAGAGAGAGAGAGAGAGAGAGAGAGAGAGAGAGAGAGAGAGAGAGAGAGCAGTTGATATATAGGAATGCAGGGCAAAAGGGATAAAAAGCGAGACCACGGTGATAGAGGAGGTAGCACTTCGCTGTTGCTCTTGGCTCTGTGCACCGTGACGTTGGAGCTAACACCCCGCCAGCTGCAGGAGTCTTCTCTGAATGGCCACAGCAAATAGAGGAAGACTGGCTTGTCATCACAGCTCGGAATAGCTCTCAAATTCGTCCACCTGTAAGCTGACGCTGGGAATAAGTAGTGTCAGAGCCGCCTACTCGGCTGGTCTGATGATTTTTCCCCCGCAAGGAATCTCTATGCAGACATTCCACAGTCTCGACCACCGACTGACGTTGCGTGTTGGGAACACCCTTCTTGTTTTTGGAATGCTAGGCATTAGGCGCGGTAGGGTTTGTGAACTGGAAATTTTACAACCATCTTTTGGGATGTATATCTTGAACAGTGATCGTTTAGTAACTGCTAATCTATGAATTAATTTTGTTGGCAGAAAACGCCGTAGTTGACAAGACACGTGGAGAGGGGCAAAGACTTGTTTTTCCTATGCGTCTTCACCTCATGTGTTTGCAATAAGCACGTCTCTTTAGTGGAGTGCCTGCAAGCGATGTGACCACCTGCGAGGATCCAGCCAAGTGTTCCTTCCGGTGTGTTTCCCCTGCGTTTGGACACGTGGTAACAATAAGCGCTTCCAGATCACGACTCGGTCTTTGCCATGAAACCTACCCGGGGCTAGCAGAGACCCAGGAGAAGCCACCTCAGCAGAGGAGAGGAACAAGAGAGGAGGTGGTTGAAGATGGGAGTCACGCCTTGCACGTGCAAAGGGTCACGTCGAGAGTGCACGAGCCTGACGGCCATGGAGAACGAAGACTCTGGAGTAGTGGAGCTCATTCCCAGGCCTTGCGGCTCCTTCCTTCAGGGAGGAAAGATTGAAAAGTGCGAAATGATGAAAGTCGCAGACCTGGCGCAAAAACTGGCGTGTCAAGAAAACACGAAGGGAGCAAGCTCAGTGCTTGATCTCTAGAAAACGTAATAGCCAATTCACCTAGAAGCTTGGATGCACCCCGTGAACTAACCATAGGAAGGGAGAGAGAGAGAGAGAGAGAGAGAAGAGAGAGAGAGAGAGAGAGAGAGAGAGAGAGAGAGAGAGAGAGAGAGAGAGAGAGAGAAAGAGAGAGAGAAAGAGAGAGAGAGAGAGAGAGAGAGAGAGGCTGGGATGCACGAGAACGGGTTATGTTATCTCGCCTTTGTAACCTTTTGCCCGAATAAGCGAACTTCTATCCATGACTTGAGTGCGTAGGCGGGACTGAGGTCACACGAATGATCATTCACAGAACGAGTCAGTGAGTTCCAGGTAAACCAACCGTAAAAAGCGTGTAGCTGCCGCCCAGAAGTGTGCCCTGTTGGAAGACTCCTCCCCTTTGATCAATAGCATTCCAGAATGAATTATACCCAGCGCAAATAAAAGTTTAGGCGGTCTTGTACAGAAATGTACTGTGGACTCGCCGACCCAGCAGTTTATTTTGAGGAAACTTTGATCTGGGCATAACGAGGTCGTCCATTATATTAAATCACCAGCTTGTCTTGGTGGAAAACGTTCGGGAAGTCTACAGCCGTCTTTGTGTTACCTCGGTACTGGTGTGCACTGGTTGGCCTCTAGCACTTGGAATAGATCTGCCAACACCTGAACCGCTCTCACTCTCTATTGTTTTTACAATCCTCTTACATTCTTTCTCTCCTCACATCACTGTTACCCCCTCTTTCTCACACTTGCCCAAATCCAACATCCCACTCCACCCCAACCCTCCCCTCATCTATTCGCTATCTGGTACATCTAATATTTTTTCGGTTTGCCACATCGAAATGCTTTCACATTTCTCTGATCTGACTTGGGGGAATCTGTCGAGTTGACATGGTAAGGAGTGAGTGTAGTCAGTAAATTTTAGCTTCCGCCTTTTTTTTTTCCTCTCTACTCCAAACTTGACCCAGTGAACTCAATTTCGAGTGTCTTTGTTGAATTAAGTGCTGAATAGCAGTTCCCTTTATTTTGACTACATGATTTACCATGACTCATACTGAGCAAACGGACCTTTCCTTCTGCGGTCTTTGCCTATTCATATGATGGATGCAGAAAGAAACTCTCAGGTTCTAGCCTTTGAGGCATGACAGTGCTCTTTTTTGCAATAGTTGGCGAAAGCGGGCTTCTGGTACATCGTTTACTCCCCGGTGGAAGGGCCGGAGCTGGAGCGTGTTTATTTGTTGCACCCGGTCACACATGGAGGGGGCGGACGAGAGGATGACTCCCCATCGTGTGTGCACCTGGAGGCTCTACAGAAACAGGCTGCTCTCTGAGCAAGGTTTCGAGAAATGAGTGATGCCGCCAGCCCTGTATTTACTCTCGCACTCCGCTGTATCGTGGCCTTCTTGCCTTCCGAGACCTCCCGTACCTGTAAAGAGGATGGATTTCTTAGCCCAATGACCGGGAGGTAAAGGGCATACATAAAGTTGTTTAGAATCCAGAAGTTCGTGAACGTTTTCATTATTAAGCATATTCTTTGCACATGTGCTTACTTCACATTTCACAGTAATTTATTTCGCCAAGTGACATCATTTAAAAAACGAGTACGAGGAAAACTAAGTGATGAAGGCTAAAAGAAACAAAACAAAAAGCCAAACACACGCATCGCTTACATACCCTAACACGCCGTTTATTCAAAAAATATATAAACATTTCCCCATGTACCTCACTCACGCCACACACGCAGCTGCACACAGACAAGAGATAAGACTGCACCTGAAACCAAAAGGGTTAACTGGTAAATGGGGCAATGTACAATGAACAGTTAAAGTTACTATTTAAGAACTGTTGACAAAAGAGGTACAAACTAGGAATAATAACACACACACCCTTTTAAGTGACTGACGAATACATAAAGACAATAAATAATACATATGGACAGAGACACGAGCACTAAGACGTACCCCCCCCCCCCCCCCCCATCCCACCCCCCGTCACCACACAAAAGAATACAATAGAACAATACAAAAACAACCCTGCACAAGTGAAAGCTACAAGAAGACCAACCCCCCCACCCCCACCCCCCCCCCCTACACTCAGTAGCAGTCCATATATCCCAGAGGAAGCGCAAAAGAGAAAGTGTCACTGTCACAGATGTGAGGAGTGTGTGCGCACCGCCGACAGGATCAGCAGCGGCAAAGCTGCCTGGGGGTTGAGTTCTGGAGAGCGTTGAGCTCCGTCACCGCCGTGGGGAAGAACGAGTTCTGAAAACGGCATGTGCGCGTTTTGAGGAACCTGAAACGACGGCCAGAGGGAAGAGAGCTGGAAGAGGGACAAGCAGGGTGGGAGGGGTCCGCCACAATCTTACGAGACTTGCGCACTATGCGCTGGGCGTAGATAGAGGCTAGGGAGGGCAGATCACGGCCGATGATCCTGCCAGCAGCGCGCACGACACGCTCCAGCTTGTCTTTCTGCTGTTGGGTGGCACCTCCGAACCACACACAGATGGAAAAGGTAAGTACACTTTCCACCACAGCACGGTAGAACTGGAGCATGATCTCCGGAGACAGCCCAAACTTCTTGAGCTGCCTCAGGAAATACAGCCGCTGCTGGGCACTCCTATGGATGCCGTCAATGTTGTTGCCCCAACTGAGGTCGGAAGAGATGAGCGTGCCGAGGAACTTAAAACATTCCACGATCTCGATGGCCTGGCCGCCGATCATGAGTGGATCGATAGGAGTCGGATTCTTCCTCAGGTCGACGATCATCTCCTGGGTCTTGGTGGTGTTCAGCTCCAGACGTGTTCTCATCACACAACGACACCAAGCAGTCGACTTCCTCTAAAACGTCGAAATAACCTCCTTGAATCTTCTGTAGGGATAATTCGTATTGGGACTGGATGCTTTCGCTCATGATGTACACTCGACTGGCAATTCCTTCAGACAGTTATTGATTATACACCTGTAGTCATTGACTGGATGGCTTTATTCATGGCATTGGCACATACGGTCGTTACTGAAACGGCTGTGGTCAATACTTGGCCGCTTATACATATTTAATGAACACCTGTGGTCAGTTAGGAAATGCTTTTAGCCATTGTTTGGGCATCGTCTGTGCTACATCTGGCGCATGTAGGAATGGAGTGGAGACTCCTCTATTGGCCAGATGCCCCTCGTCGTAGCAAGCATACTATAATGATCGTTGTTTGGCTTTGGCTCTAAATGCAGCTGGAAATGGATACAGTATTTACAGTACACATGCTTCGCTCATTATTCGGACCCATCTTCAGATTCTAGCTTGCTTGTGCGATAGTACGCGAGTCTGGAGAAGTTTCGTGGACGTGGCGCCCTTCCATTACCATCCCATTTTCGTCTGCCCCTTCATAACCGTCCCATACCACTCCGTCCATGACGCTGAAGCCACATCGAAGTATATCATTGGTACTCAGCCACACTTTGCGTCAACATGTACCGTTCATTATGTTGTATTCTAAATTCACCTGTCCCTCCCTTGCCCCGTGTTTATGCACAAACTTTGAAACAGATATCCCTTAGAACGTTGTTTATGAAAATAGATGTTCTCATTTTGCTAATTCACAGCACACGATGATTAAGTGCTGTAAATGATTTTTTTTTCCCTGGACCTGTAGGAATGAAAAACATACAGCAGCTGCTTGTCAGAGTTTTGACTCTCCACCACAATGAGAGACGTTCACGTTTGGAAAATCTGACCTATACATTGGGTCGAATAGTGCAGACACTTCTTTCCAAAGACGTAAACAGCTTGACAAGAGGAAAAAAGACAAAGTAATGAACTGCAAAAGACTGATATCCACTAGTATGATGTTTTGAAAAAATGAATGTTGAAGGTAAGGTAATTAAAATCTTAATTATGACATATTTAACCTCTTACTCTTCATGTATTTGTCCGATATTTCGAAATTGACAGCAGGCCACCGTAGGGAGGGCTCAAGTGACGGGCTGCTTCAAAGCATATCCTGGGGTGTAATTCATGAACTTGGACTTTCAGCGTGGTCTAAGACTAGTCTCGGACCACTGTCGTTGTCTACAATTCATGAACTTGGACTGTCGTAGTCTACAATTCATGAACGTGGACTTTGTTCAGTCGGCAGACTGAACTGCGGACTACGGTGGTCCAAGGATTTGTTAGACTACACACCAAAGTCCAAGACCAGCGCGAAATTAAATGGCCGACCTGTTCACGGTTCGCAAATAATAAACTGTATTTTGGGACACTGGAAACCCATCCAAAGAAAGTATAAGCCATGAACAGCATTAAATTATGAAAGCTGTATGTTGATTGCATCAATAGGTCGTGATAACGCTTACATTTTACAGTTGGAAATGCAGGTCGCCGAGCTTCGCGCACTGCTATTTATAGCTGAAGCGTGGACCGCTGCGACACCAGTAAACAGTGTTGTCCTCGAACCTGCCTGCTGCTGTTGACATTGGGTACAATGCTAGTGTTGTCTGATGCTATGAAAACGATACATTAAAATTGCATTTGTGTTATGAAAACACTGCTCAGATTAAATTGCTTTATTTTTGGTAACTGAGAAAATGTGTGACGATCGCCAGGGTTTCACGAGTTTAGTGGGGAAAGTGAGTTGAGGCTGATCGAGTGTGTGTGTGTGTGCGTGTGTGTGTCAGTGTCACTGTGTGTGTATATTTATCCTCATCAAGACAGATTATTGTTCCACCCCTTCCTTACTGAATTTCAATGGTTCTCACTTGGAAATCCTGCCATATTGTCAAACTTGATCTTCTGCTCGTTTGCCTCTTGCTGATGAACTTAATAAACGGTGACACACACACACACACACACTCGAGCCAGCCTCACTCAGCTCGCACTTCATTTGTCACCTCCTCCCACGCTGTCCGTCTTCTTTTGTTTGCTTGGGCTGTGTGTATGCTGCTTTTAATGTATCCGTATCTTGCTGACACCGCTTTTATGATAGCTATCCGATTCCCGCTCCGTGAAATCGGGGCTTTTCTTCGAGGTTTTGCTACCGATCGTGACTGACATTTTTGACGGGAAGTTTGAAGCGGTACGCTGAGGCTGGAGTGTGTGTGTGTGTGTGTGTGTGTGTGTGTGTGTGTGTGTGTGTGTGTGTGTGTGTGTGTGTGTGTGATTGTGTGTGTATATTTATCCTCATCAAGACAGATTATTGTTCCATCCCTTCCTTACTGAATTTCAATGGCTCTCACTTGGAAATCCTGCCATATTGTCAAACTTGATCTTCTGCTCGTTTGCCTCTTGCTGATGAACTTAATAAACGGTGACACACACACACACACACACACACACACACACACACACACACACACACACACACACACACACACACACACACACACACACACACACACACACACACTCGAGCCAGCCTCAGCTTGCATGCGCACTTCATTTGTCACCGCCCTCCCACGCTGTCCGTCTTCTTTTGTTTGCTTGGGCTGTGTGTATGCTGCTGTTAATGTATCCGTATCTTGCTGACACCGCTTTTATGATAGCTACCGATTCTCGCTCCGTGAAATCGGGGCTTTTCTTCGAGGTTTTGCTACCGATCGTGGCCGTCATTTTTGACGGGAAGTTTAAAGCGGTACGCTATGCGCTTGCGCACTGGGCGGAATCCCCGGGAAATCCACATCATTCTAAAAATAATCCATGGACTAGGTCAATCAGTCCCAGCCTTTCAAGTCAACACCCAGTCTGGGTTCGTGAATCATAGACTCGCTGAGTCCAGGACTAGTCCCAGGCTACGCGGTGGTCTAGGACTAGTCCTGGACTCACAAGTCCAAGACCAGTGCTCGCGAAAGTCCAAGTTCATGAATTACACCCCTGGGGTCTCCTGACTGCAATTTCATGTACGTTTTTGACCCATGCATATTGATACTTACTGGCCACACGACCTAGGTGGGCACACACCCAAAGGTTTGAGGCGGTCGGCATTGAAGAAGTGCAGGGTGCACGGTCAGCGTTCCTTTCTAGCAGACCTCCCTCCCAGACTCTCGTTATAGCATGCCCTGAGGAGTCTTCACTCCCCCAACCGCCGTCGTCCTCCCCACAGCCCCTTGCTTGAGTCTCCCAAGAGGGGTTTCTGGTCTGCTGGACCTATTGCCACCCCCACGTCTTCGCCCTCTCCATAACTTCTTGCCACACCGACGTTCCGCCCCCCTATCAATTTTCCCACTCCCTGTACTGTATTCCTCAGTCCTGGCTCCTCCATAACACCACTCCAGCCCCCATGACCCCCACTCTCTCTCTTCTTACTTTTCCCTCGTCGAGTTATTAGGTGGTTAATGGCGGTCACTCTGCAGACCTGCTCGGGCGCCTGCCAGGGAAATGAAGGAGTCCCTCTTTGGGGAAAATTGATGCGTCTGCATGTGCGGGTATGTCTCCCGTGCAGACCGTTGTTATTCACTCGGGCCGAGGAGAGATGTGCCAGCATGGCGAGTGGACGGAAATTCTAATGGACGCTGTCCGTGGCCCCCGTTTTGCAGACGCTGTCGGAGGGGAGGTAGAGTGAGGACGTATAGATCGTGCCGCGTCAGATGGAGCACTCTCCCGCTCGTCTCGGGAGTCCAGGCTAGAAGTCGGATATTACTTCTTCTGAGACCTTTGTATTGCAAAAGGTCGTTCGTCCTCGTGAAATATAGTTCTGAACGCTTCAAATATCCCTTTGTCCCGTGCTCGACTTTCTTGACAGTGGTATGTTGACAGGGTCCCATTCCCCCTCCCCGTCTCTTTAAATACACTGCTGGACCTGCTCGTTTTACAACGTTTCACTGAAAGGTCAAAGGTCTAGGGGAATTCACTCGGTCCACTTGTAACACTCTCACACAATCATTCCATCCAACACGAACAAGACAGAAAGACGGTGAGGTCATGGGTCAAATGTCAAAATCTCTTTAATTACAGTGCCAAGGCAATCGGGGAATGAATAAAGGTTAGCGCGAGGGATAATCATGCAGAAACACTAATTATACTCAAACATGTAAGAGAACGAATGGCCCGCCAGCCGATAAAAAAACTTTTCTGTCGGAGTCCCCACACTCCTGTTTTGGCTGTTGCTCGCGAACACAAGCTGCGTGTCGATCGTGGTTCAACAGCAAACGGTCAGCACTCACAAGGGCCCCTGCCCTTGGGATTTTCGTCATAGCGGATCCGGGGGCGCCTGCGGGAAGATAGGGAAAGGGGAAGGGGGATAGCAATTGTATTCTTTCAAAAACATAGCAAATTGTATTCTCTCATAAAGGCCTCTCTCTGCCTTTGCTCTCTCGAACTTCGGTAATTCTTCACCCTAGAGGGGACGGGCTCTATTATTCTCTTCTTCAGACGAGGGACGACGTAACTTTGGCGTGGAGGGTGACGCAATCATCGGCGCGGCGGTAGATCTTAGAAGGTGTTGTTTTCGCCAACCCTGGGCGCCGGTTTTCAAGGATATATATATCTTCCGCACGGCCGTCTTCAAACTCAGCCATTTCCCAGCAAATCACAGGGCCCCTATATAAGTAGAGACCTCTCCCCCGCAAAGTCTCCAGTGTGGTTTTTCTCCCAACCAATGGAAGCACTCTTTCCCGCGAATGCAGGCATGGAACGTTCATCTAAGTTACTATGGTCGGCGAGCCCTAATAATTCTCTATCATCTACAGCCAGCGAAGCCATAATAATTCTCTATCACATAACAGGTTAATCATAGCAAAGAAATAAACTTAATCCAAGGGGGAGCCGGAGGGGTGATCTCGCCACATCCACACACACACACACACACTTACACACACACACACACTTACACAGACACACACACACACACACACACACACACACACACACACACACACACACACACACACACACACACACACACACCACTCCCTTCTGTCTTGTTGTCAGACTGATGTATTCTCTCGGTTGATCTGTGATGTTAAAATGTGTTGTCTGTGGCAATCAGATATTTTGCTTGTAACCCTACAACTGTTACAGATAACACGTGACAAAACCCTTTTCGAAATTGAAAACTCTTCGCTGATTTAATCTTGTTTCCAGTGGCGATGTGCATTGAATGTCGCCTGTATTTAGATTTTCAGAATTGAAATGCTTGCCACGTGCATATAATGCCATAATGCCTCGCTGACTCCTTAGCAGACAGAGGGGTTTTTAGAGAAAACGCGGTATACGAATGGATATGGTAGGAAAACATACATGAGCAGCAAAATTCTTTGAAAGACCGCCGCGCACAATGCTGTCTGGCTATCTAGAACCGCTATCCATGTCTGTCGACGGTGAAGAGCTGCAGACACCGCCTCGCGATACTTATATCGATCTAGGCCGCTCCTGGTGGCACCTCTCTGCTGGCTGTGTGCAGCACGCCGTGCACAGGTAGGCAAATCCTGCACACCGCACGCGCACCCTGGCAATTGAGTGTGGCCAGTCCTCCTGCCGCTATCTGTTACTGGCATGGATAGCGTAGACTAAGTCGCTGCAGAAAATTTCGCATGATGCAAATAGAGCAGCGGACAGACTATTATGCTTTTGTAGAGATTGCGTGTTGCTGTGAGTGTAGTCAAGCATATTACTGTACATGTTGTTTGAAGACCACTTTGCTTTAGTGTGAGATTATATGGGTTGAGTTGGATGCAAGTGGTAGACCTGTCTGGAGCAGGAAGTTCGCTTAATTAAGTGGCGCCAAATAATTGAGGTACTTCCGAGTGAATTTGGTAAGTAACGATGTCGCAGGTGACGTTGTTGCCAGGTTTCTGTCGCTTGTTGAGGTTCTACAGCAGGTAGCACAAGTTTGTGTTGGCTCAAGATACCAAGGTATGCTGGATGCTGACGTACGCAAGACAGCTCTGGGTTGAACCGTAGGTATTGATGCGGTCTGCATTATTAAGTGCTACTAGGAGAGGATCTAGGATCCGTATGAGGTGATTCGGTGCGACGGTATATCCACCGAAGTGGTAAAATTCCCAGAGTGCCAAACTGAAAATGATATGGAGTTCAGTGAGTGTGGCTCGTGAGAGCGGAAAGTGAAACATACTGCAGCCTGACGGCATGAGGCATTCAGTCGCAGACTGTGGTGCAGGCGACTGGCCTGGTGGCATCACTGGTGCACTAGGTCTAAGTGTTGGAAGCCAAGGATCAGCATGTGTAAGTGCCGCTGGATGAGGCGATTAAGGATGTCTCCGGTGCTGAGGTGGTACGGTGCGATGTGCCATCATGCGATTGACGTGATTCATCCTGCATGAGATCGTCAAGCCGACGAATAGTTTGCTATGATGTATTAAATACTGTGAAGATGCAGCCCCAAAATGTATCTGATGTGTGTGTGTGTGTGTGTATGTGTGTGTGTGTGGGGGGGGTGTTTGTAAGAGAGAGAGAGAGAGAGAGAGAGAGAGAGACTTAGTACAAATATGTGTGCATTTTTGCGCCTCCCAATTGTTGAGCCTTCAACAATTTCATCGATGTCCAGAATCCCCTCCTCCCTCCAAATGGTGGTCTTTTGACAAGATTCTGGTGCGGGAGATGATGTCTTTTTGTGTAGTTCCTTTTCACGTTTAGATTGGGGGGTTTTCCCAGGAAATTTTCCGTTTAAGACTGATCCGTTATGTGTGCCAAAGGAAACGCACTGGGAGATAATATCATAAACATTGTTGTCAAAATTCATTACCTTGGAAGCGTGAGTTGTTAAAATGATAAATTAGCTTTACGCGTCTCAACAGAAAAAAAGAGGAATGCAAATAGCCGAGCTGGCCATTGAAGAAGCGTTAAATCCACGCAGATTGTGTGATAGCCCACATATCAAGCATCCTGGAGCGATAGACTGCTCGGGCCTCTTCCGTTTTCATCCGTCAACGTCGCGGCGAGCTTGCACTGGCTCTGGCGAGCATGTCTGTTGACGCAGGTGGACGGTCCGGTCGCATCTTTTCCCCTCTGATCAATAATTAGAGGCGCTGGAGTTTTCTGCTCCAGTGATCGCTCTGATCGATACGCCAATTAAAATGCAATAGACGCCTTGATGTATTCAGGCGTGCCTCTGGTCGATAGTCGGCATTCTGCCCTGGTGTTTTTTTGGTGTGCTGTTGTTCATCTTGTCGCTACCAGTGGGGTTTTTTCCAGCTCACCCTTGTCAGTCTGCGGTTCTCCTGGTGTCCCTGCCTTCGCCGTGGACGTTGGACTCCAAGCGCTTCGCAAGTCGTGAGCTGTCTCCACTACTTGTCTTGAAAACGCCTTTCTGCACTAATGACCCTCGATGACGACATGAAAAGATTCCATCTCTTGAACTTGAATAGGTGTCTGCGGTAGCTTCACCTCGCCGCCGAGCGATGGCTCTTGCCCGAACCATAACTGCTGGTCCTTGGCAGAGTCAACACGCACCGGCGCTGCTCGTTGGCGCGCCTTTGTCCCTCACTCGATGGCGGGAAGACGTTGCGAGGATTGTGCACAAAGACGTGGTGGCTGAAAAACCCTGAGCCGAGCTAGGCTGACACGAGCAGGCGTCAAAGGACAACATTGCGATGCAAATGACTATCATCCCCACCAACCCCACCCCACTCCGACCCCTCTTTCAGCCTCCCTCCCCCCATCCCCATGCCCCACCTCACTCCCTGCACTTTCTTGGCGTGCTGTCTCGCTCATCCACCCTCTTTCTTTGCCCCCTTTTTTCACCCCTACTCTCACCCCACCCTGGCTACTCCTGCCACACCATCCCCCCACTGCGCCCCCTGCCGAGGACCGTCAGCCTCCGGGCCGTGGAGGGAAGGTCGTTATCGAACCACTTCCTCTCCTGATGGCCTCCCCGCCTGCAGTCGTCTGTTTTTTCTGCATCTCCACTCACGCCTCGGGCGCACAGGAACGGGGCCGCGGGCTCAGAAATATTGGGGCTCGCCGTGGTGGCTCTCACTGCAAACTGGCCTAGGAGCCAGGCTTGGCACTCGTGAAGTCATTAGGGGCGGGTGGTCCTACCTCCTTGTCTGCTGTGCTTGGAGGGAATCGTTAGATGGTTATGGTGACAGAACACTGTTCAGAGCGTACAGGAATTCGCCCCCTCCCCCCTTCACTCACTCACTCACTCACTCTCTTTCTCTCTCTCTATCTCTCTCTCTCTCTCTCTCTCTCTCTCTCTCTATATATATATATATATATATATATATATATATATATATATATATCACTCGCTCGCTTTCACCTCTCCGTGTGGGTGGGGATGGGAGTGTGACATTTTATGCAAGTGTTTGTTGTATTGAGCTGGTTGTTTTGTTATTTCATGGTTGTTCCTGTTCCAGGTTTGCTTCTGAGGGTGTCTTGACTATGTGTATCGTTCTCTCACATGTAGGTGATGTAATAAGTAGGTCCTTCTATAATTGCATTTCACGTCCACCATCATCTTTCTGATTTGTCGACACCACACTCTTTTATCGCTCTGAAACGCATATTGTCTCCTCCCTGAAACAGTAAAGCATTTCAGCCTTGGGAATCACGATTTAAGTCTAGTTCATTACATTTGGCCTGTATCTTTGCAAAATGGAACACGCATTAGTTACAGGTAGCATCTCATAACATAAAGTTATGAAATCGCGCTGGGTCATGAGAGGAAAGATTCGTGCATCCGAGGAAAGGTTTTGAAAGTTAACCTTTATCGGCATTCATGCAAAATGATTTGACAGTGTTCGAGTGCAAAGCGCACCCCACCCCACCCATCCCCAATTTTCAGGAAACCTAAGTTTTGCTCCAGAGGCCTGCATGCGAAAGGAATGCACTGCTGTCTTGTCTGCGGTAATGCCCATTCATAGACAAGTCTGGAGGAAACGCAGACTCCAAAGTGTGGCTGGAATGAGGGTCTTGTGCATAATTCAGTCGAGAAGGGATAAGAGTTTATGGTGGCGCTGCAGGCCTGCGACTTGTCTGCCTGCTCGCCTGGCTCACATGGGAGTCCTCCAGTCGCAGTGCCTCCTGTACCCCATGCCCCCGTCCTTCTCATTGCTGCTCCAACTCCCTCCCAATCCCCTCGCCCCCTCTTGTAGCTTCCTTCAGCCGTTCCTAGGGCTGATCCCCCTCGCTGCTGCTGCTCGTCGTCGTCGTCGCCGTCGTCTCCTCCTCCTCCTCCTCCTCCTCCTCCTCCTCCTCCTCCTCCTCCTCCTCCTCTTCCTCTTTCCTCTTCCAATCCTCCTTCTCTATCTTCTTCCTCTCCTCCTCTCGTCCTCTCTTCCCTCCTCCTCTATCTTTCACAATCCCCTTTCCCCTTCCTTCTTCCTCGCTAACCCTTTCATCACTCCTTCATTCATTATCCTGTTTTATCTGTTTTTGTTGTACCATCTTTTTGGGGGCAACATTCTTTCTATTGTCCTTGCTTTGCAGCCCCTTTTCCCGCTTCTTCTCTGGAGCAGCCACCACTGCTATACTCCCTGTAGTTTGGTGTAGTGTCGTGGCTGGCAGCAATGGAGCAGCCACCACTGCTATACTCCCTGTAGTTTGGTGTATTGTCGTGGCTGGCAGCAATGGAGCAGCCACCACTGCTATACTCCCTGTAGTTTGGTGTATTGTCGTGGCTGGCAGCAATGGAGCAGCCACCACTGCTATACTCCCTGTAGTTTGGTGTAGTGTCGTGGCTGGCAGCAATGGAGCAGCCACCACTGCTATACTCCCTGTAATTTGGTGTATTGTCGTGGCTGGCGGCAGTGGAGTTGGTGCTAATCTTTTCCTCTCGAATTATTCTTTACGATAGTCCTATAATCACCGTAAAACCCTCAACCCTGCTGCCTTGATTCTTGGACCGCTCTGTCTTCCCACCCTCTCTGCAACAGTCGTGTATTTGTTCTGCTTTGAGCCTAATGCAGCCCTTTAGTTGGACGTTTCTCCTCGTTGAGCGGTTAATGCCCGTCTATCTGCAGGTTCCTTTCAGCCCGTGGGCAGACCTTTCATTAAGGGATCGCTGGTAACAATGCAGTGGATATTCTGCGTATCGGGTTTCTCTGTATTGGATCCCGTGGTTCTCCTATGAAAGATTCTGGCTATCAGGTGGATTTGCCCTGTCGCAGTCTGCAGGGATTTTGGTTGGCGCGTCCGACTCCGACATGCTCATAGAGTAGCCCACGTCACGCTGATGTATTGCTACTAGTGAAGGCCTGTACGAGTATACTTCGAATGTTTCTTTGCTTTGGATCTGGGCTTGGAGTGTTATGCCTGTGAAAGGTTTGTTTTTCTTGTGAGCAGTTTGTGTGACAAGCACCAGTTTAGCTGATGAAAAATGAGGGAAAACTTATAATGGGATGTAACGGGCTCATTTGAGCTACAGTCGTTATGTTTAATAGAATCTTTCTCGAAGATGGCGCTCTCGTTCCATGTCGATCTATTTTGGAGCTAGTTTCTTACCATCACCACCACCACTCCACCCCATCCCCACCACACACAGCCCACCACCCCTCCTTCGTCTTGAATTGTTTCCTGCCATGAAATACTGATTATGGACAATTGCTTTGCCATCCGCTGATAAGACACCAACCCAATATCATTGGTCTTCGGCCCGACATGCCGCTCGTATATCTGCTTTCCTTTCTCCTTCTTGTCTACGTTTGGCCGCGGCGCTGCTCCCAGAAGACACTTGGCTCGGGGAAAAAGGGAGTCTCCGAAGGCCAGACCAATAATTAGTTGAACTATCTTCTCCATTTGGCTGCTGCAGTTCTCCTCCTCGCTCTCCAGGCGGACTGGGCAAACGCGGGAGTTTGCTCACGCCGTCTCTCTGTTGGCCGCGCTAATCTCAATAATGGCCTGCTCTGCTGAGACCGCATCCCAGGAGGGGACTGCTGGCACTCACTCGGGCCTCTGTTGCTGCTGCTGCTGCTGCTGCTGCTGCTGCTGTGGTCATGGCGGCACCAGTGGTGGAGGTGGCAGTGGTAACGATGGTGGAGTGGTGGAAAAACAATGAGAAGATGGTGCAGGCGGTAATGATTGTTGTACTGGGTAATGATGGTGGTAGTGATTAGTAGGGATGGTGGTAGTGAAGTTAGTGAAGATGACGATAGCAGTATTTGTGGTAGTGGTGAATAAGGGATGGTGGTAGTAGTGGTGATTGGTTGTGGCAGTGGCGACAATGGTATTTGAGGCGACGATGTGCTGCTACTATTGTCATGATGTTGCTGAAAATGGTGCAAATGATAGTGATAGTGTTCTGCATCTTTAGCTTCTGAAGATGATGCATACGGTAGCGATGGTAGTAATAGAGGTGTTTTCGGCTTCTCCCTTTCTCCGGATTCATGTGATGATGTGATGATGACAATGTTTCTGGTGCTGTGATTGCATTCATGGTGGTGATGCAAGTGGCTGTTGTAGTGGTGACACCGATATCGGGGTTGCTGGCAGTAGTGTTTGATGAGAAGATGGAGAAACTAAAGCGATCGTGTCGAAGATGGCAATGTTCCTTAATATAGGCGGTCGTGGTGGCAGTAAAATAGCAACGAAGACTACGATGATGATTGTTGGATTGTTGTGGCATTTGATAGCACTTGTAACATAATGAATGTGATGGTGATGGCGATAGGAGGCAACCACGAATAGGACGTAACTATTGTAACAGAGATATTCTCCTATCCTCTTGTGAGATAATTGGCTCTGTCCCTGCAGTACTGGGAAGAAGGGTGAAGGGAAATGGTTATGGCTTCGCCTGTCTGCCCAAGCTGCCTTAAGGGTGTCCTGTCCCTGTACGATGGGTCCTGTAGAGTGAGTGCCGCGGGTAACCAAGCCTGCCAACCTTGGCAGTCCCTGAGTCATCGATGTTGCAGTTACCAAGATAGTTGGTCTGACAGTGAGGTTGATTGAACCGGGTGTAGAATTACTCACTCCGAAAATGTAATGCGGATGACTCTCTCGCGGTTTGAGTACTTCTGTTGCTTGAGGCCTCCTCCAGTCCCTGCTTTTCCTCACCCCCAGTACGCATGACCTCCCAGGCTTCCGCTTGATAATTAGTAGCTCCAGTCGTTGTGGTTCGTCTGCTTTTCTGTGATTCCTAGTTTATCAGAGCGTATTTTCTGCAAGAATCTTCTCATCGGTAAGGTATGGAATCTCAAGTTTTAACCATGTCTATCTTCCTCTCTTCTCTAAGAGACAGAGGAATGGGACTGGCCGAGAGGCAGACCGTGAGACAATAAGTGAGCCTGAAGTTTATGACTACTGCTGGTCGTAGACTGCAAGGTCTGGAGCTTCGTGTCTGGGGCCCATGGTGGAAACAAGGGGGAGGGGTGGAATAAGAGGGGACAGGGGCACGAAGTGGCCAACCAATGCGATATAACCAGCCAAGCAGTTCCGGGTCGCTCTGCAACTGACAGCGGGAGCTGTCCAGGCTGACTCGTCAAGGCGGTGTTCACCCATCGCGGACGCCGCTTACAGAGGCCGTGTTTCGCGTTTCTCTTTCTTGGTTTGTCTGTCGTCCACACACGATTAGTGACACACTCTTTGACATTTATCGCTCAGGAATCTCCTTGTGTTGGCGTTGATTGATGGTCGAAACACGCTTGCACAGTCTTCGAAAGAGTAATGAATCATGATATACGCAGAACGGTTTTCGATGCCAGTTATTTCTATGCCTGCGCTTCAACCACCTCTTGTTGAATAACATGCATGAATAAGACGCTTGAGATTGAACTGTTGTTGACGATATCATCAGCCTGTAATGAGATACAGTCAAATTTCATGCATAGCGTCAATGTTCGAAATTAACCACTTGACGTTTCGAGCGTCCGGAGTTCCAACGAAACTCTCAAGCCAAGAAATTGCTTACCTTACGTTGCTTTCGCGTCACTTGATGCCACCACTGTTTCCGAAATGTCGCTTCGCGCTGCAGCTTCTTTCTTCACACGTAGAAGAAGAATTCAGCTGACTAGCATTGTCAGGTACTGACTTGTAGAGCCGTCCTCACACGGCTTGTGTGAACGCGACTGATGTCTGGCGGAATCGTCAGTCTGCTGTGCTCACTTGTCTGTCGGCGTCCTCCGCTGAGCAGCCATTGGGCCCCGTGTCGGTGCTAGGTGGCGATAGCAGAGCGGTAAATGTAAGATCTATCTGATCCGTCTCCAGATACCCTTTCTCTGATACAACAGTATTTATAAAAAAACACCGCTTTTACTCCAGGAGTTCTTTTCGCACTGATTGGCACTGCTAGATCGTCCTTGAAGCTGATACTTTAGTGCTTTTCGTGGATAGGGATGAGGACTGTTTTCCTCTTCAGATGAATGTATTCTGGTTTCTCCTATGACATGGAAGCACTACAGCAGACTTGTGCTTGGTTGTGATCGTTTACGTTAAAGCATCGCTATCTCGGAGAGCTTCCGCCATCGCTACATATCCATTCAGTGTCTGATGTGGCTTGCGAGTGAGGCAAGATACAACGTAGGGATGTAATGGGACTAATGAACCGTGCTTGTCTGCCCGACTTCGCCCACACAACCTGCCTGGAGTGATCACGGTTGGACGGGTGACGGTTTTGTTCGAGTCCTTGGGGAATCCTTGGGACTAATGAAAGCAGCCTTGCCTGACGAAAGTCGTCATGTCAGCTTGTCCTCATCAATGGCTGCATCCTCTCCGCGTGTCTGAGGAATTCTGCTCTTTTGTCCAAGTTGCCCAGGTGTGAACTGGTAATGACTGCTCCGCAGCCGGGTGATATTAACTTTTTGGTTTGAACAGATGTCTTGACTCTTTTTTAATATATTTCAGATTCAGTGTTGTTTGGCTTTGCTTATGAATTTCGCTTATATTGATAGAGAGATGTGACAGCGAACTGCAGTTTTAGACCTGCTTCGATATTCAGCAAGTGTCTCTTCTCTTGCTTTTCAATATGGGCGCCATGCATGATCACGTATCTTTCTCTCTCTCTCTCCATCTCTCTCTCTCTCTCTCTCTCTCTCTCTCTCTCTCTCTCTCTCTCTCTCTCTTCAGTCAGGCAAACTTATACCGTTCGCCACAGAGAGTAGACGTCGCCAGGCCTGAGCTAACTGGACGCCTGCTTTGTTCTGGGCAGGGAGGGTTAGATCAAGGTGAATTATTCAGGTCGGTCCTCACGGACCTTGCAGTCTCGCCGTCACCTACTCATCTCGCTGTTTGCCTTCAAAACACCGTTCCCTTTTGCCTGGGCAGTTTTAGCGAGTACAGGCGGCCGAATTGGCGCCGGGAGCGCTTGGCTGGCGACTTCTGTGGTAACAGTTGTGTGAGCCTCAGTCGTAATCTAGCCGCAAGTGTTTTCAGCCCACGTGTGCTGGTAGACTCGGCACCAGTGCCCTGCTTGTGCAACTGTCTGTGTGTGCCTTGTCGTCTCAGTCGGCGTCCTTCCGTTCTTCAGGCCTCGGGATAAATGCACACTCCTCTTGGTTGTCTGGAAATGGTTTTGATGGACTGAATGCAGGAGCTCTCGCGATATTTCCAGGTGGTGTCCGGTTGTTGAGCTAAGTCGTTTTCTTCAGAAAAAGAATGTATTGAAAAACCTCTTGTACCTAAAAATATGTAAGGGCTCGCCTAAGTGCATTAGACGCATTTGATTTCGGAAGATATGAATATAATTCCCAACAGTATCGTATTGTCTTTCATTAGAAGCGCTCTGTCATTGAATCATGAATGTCATAATTTTGGCATTAAGTCATTCCCCCCTCTCCATTATCAGTAGATGCGTGTGCCATGCTTTTAAGATAGATGGAACATGTCAGAGATGCGAGGATCCACAGTCTTCCTGAATGTCAGTAACGTCCTCTGCAAACATATAAACCACCGACAGTGATCTACGCAGAAATGAAAAAGAGATGCCTCCTGCCTGAAAGCGGATAGACAGCGAGTGGATGTATTTTTGTGTTGAGGCGGGTTTCCGATAACTCTGCCTCGGTCCGTGGGGAGCTTCAGTTTTCCCCATCACGCGCCTATTTGTCATTTCTATGACTGCGCTGTCGCGACCAATTGTTGTTGCCCCGCGTCAGAACAGACCTTACTTCCAGTACAGTTCCATCGATGTCCCCTCCTTATCTTGGAAGAAGTTAGAGGTGGGGGTAGAGGGGTTGGAGTGTGTGTGTGTGTGTGTGTGTGTGTGTGTGCGCTCGCGCCCGCGTGTGTGTGTGTGCGTGTGTGTGTGTGCGTGCGTGTGTGTGTGTGTGTGTGTGTGTGTGTGTGTGTGTGTGTGTGTGTGTGTGTGCGCGCGCGCTCGCGCCCGCGTGTGTGTGTGCGTGCGTGTGTGTGTGTGTGTGTGTGTGCGCGCGCTCGCGCCCGCGTGTGTGTGTGTGTGCGTGCGTGTGTGCGCGTGTGTGCGTGCGTGCGTGTGTGTGTGTGTGTGTGTGTGTGAAAATAAGTCAGTGCTTGTGAATCGGCTTTCCTTAACGAGGTTTATATAAGAACGTAAATACTGTCTCCAGTGAGTAGAGGAAAATAGCTAATCCCATTTACCAAGGACTAGTCTTCAAACTCTCTCTTTTAAGGACTGCGCTTTGGTAGCACTTTGTGATCTCTCAAGCGACAGTGGTAATGGAAAGTTGTTGATCAAATAACGATAATTGGTAAGTGTGGAGAAATTAATGTCATTTGCAATCACCGTTGACGCCTTCGTGAGTAGGCCGTACTTGATTAGAACCCGGATACTACATTAAGTTGTCAGATGAAGACCCAATTTACTTAGGCACCTTGCCAAGCCAATCGGATTTGGAATCAGTCTCAGTTACATCATTGTCATAAACTCTGACCTTCTAAACGTCCTGCTTTTTCAAAAAGAAAAGAAATAAAGCTGTTGACCTGGGTCCTTCACTCCATGCAGCGGGAGAGCTATTTTCCTGCCGTCAGTGGAAGGGAACATCTTCAATTGTAACCACTGCCACGGCGTCCTTGCGTCCCAGGGAGTCTGAGAGGCGTCCTTTAATGGGATTGCCTCCTCCCTCGTCGCAGCCACGCAATGGCAAACGCGCCCAAAGTTAATGTGCGTGAGCCCTGAGAGAGACGTTTTCATCCCAAAGCTGATAACACGCGTAGATGAAGGGGAGTGGGGTTGGGCTGCATGGGATTGCACGTACCGTACATGGGTATTAGCTCTCCTGGAGCGGTACAGCTAGGACAGAGGGAATGGCGTCGATAGTAGAGAGATATGTTGACGGTGCTGCGCCTTTGAGTAAGGGGATTTCAGAGCTGGCATGACGCTTTGTGGGGTAGAAGTAGGGTTGTGGGGTAGAAGGTGTATATGTTTAGAGGTAGGGAGGGAAATGGATCGTAGGGCTGGAGTGGTTGACTAGGGGGTGTGAGGTGAGGATGGCCTGGCACCCTGATTTCCCGAGGCTCTTCACACATTCTTTCTGCCGTCTGTGGCCGCCACCACTCACCAGGCACTGCAATTGTAGCTTTCCTGCTCTGAAGGGGAGGTAGAAACGCTTGAAGCTGGTGGGTACATCGACTTCGGAACTGCAGGCAAAGTAATTGCATGGAACTGCTTCCAGCAATGCATCGCAGACCGTACTGGACCGCTGCTGCATCTCACGCCACTTTTCATGTCTCCTCACTTCCACCACGAGTCTCTTACTGTCCCCGCCAGTGCAGAGTCCATTGGAGTGAGAGGGTGACGGCTGGTGTCACCAGGGAGGGATGATGAATGGAGTGGTCAATCTTCTGGCCAGACATCTCGTGGCCTGAGAGGGCTGGCCGCGGTCACTCACACGACCCTTGTCCAGCCAGACACCACTCCAGCCAGACACCTTGCCCAGACACCGTCTGTCTGCAGGGACCACTTACCCTCCTTCCCCTGTCACCTCCAGCTGTGGTGAACTAAGGCTGGGGGAGGGGATGGGAAAGTGGGAACAGGATGAGGGGGATGAGAGGTGAGAGGGCAGGCGAGGTCAAAGAGTGAAGTGGGTGAAGTAAGGTCAGAGGGTGGAAAGGAGTGAGGTCAGGGGTGAGAAGCTGAAAGGTAGAACCAAGATGCTGTGGTCCGCCTCGGTTTGAATGGGACGCTTTTGGAATGGCATTGTACGCAATATCACTCTCACCAAATGTTGAGCAAACTTTCTCTTACCTCTCGAAGTTAGGTTTTTATTTTATGTGTAATCTTCATAAAGCATGAAGACAAATCACCAGTGAGATTATATGGTAAAGATGTACGATGTTTCTTTCCTCCACGAATGAAATGCCAAGAGCACCTGTTTCTACCGCTTTTTAGCATTCATTATCGTGCTTACCCTTTCCACTACACTGCGGTCCGCTGTGCCTGGCTGTGTGGAGCGCGATTCCTCTCTCTCCACTACACCCAGGCATCCCCCATACGTCCTAATCCCCTTGTTGGGGAGCATGCCGCCATTAACGGGACAGAAAATGAGGAGATGAAAAACGGTTGATTGCTGGTGGAGTGCGTAGGTTGGGAACTGGGGGCTTTGGGAGTAAGGGAAAGAGCTAAATTAATGTTGTAGGGACGACAGGTCCTTTTCCTCGCGTTCTTACATCTAGACTTTATAGTTGCATCTGTTTCGATGCAATTTCTGTATTTGGGCGTGGATGTGAGTGTGTATATATGCGCGAATGTGAGTGAAAGAGAGAGAGAGAGAGAGAGAGAGAGAGAGAGAGAGAGAGAGAGTGTGTATGCGTGCATGCGTGCGTGCATGCGTGCGTGCATGCATGCATGCATGCCTGTGTGTGCTTTTATCTGCGTGTGTGCGCTCGCGTGCATGTGGTTGCACACGTATGTGTGTGCGCGCACGTAATCGCATAGCTACGTGTTAACTGACTTTTTTTAATGAATGCAGTCAATTTCGACGAATAGAATTGAAAAAGTACATTAAGAAAAAATATAATTTTGAAAAACTCTACCGGCTCCCAATTTCTTGGCTTCTGCTGTTAGTTTTTCTCGCAGTTATTTTTCTCTCACTCTCTCACAGTGTTTTCCCATTTTCCTTTACCCCTGTCAAGTTGCCTGCCGGGAGACTTCAGGGAGCAGCGTGTGGTTCCTGTAATTGGCTTGCGTTTGTCAGAGGCTACAGTCGGGCGTTTCACTCTGTCCTAGCAGTGAGAGAATATGGCTGCCTCCAACTCTATCGCCCATCCCAGCCACTGATTTAAAAACAACAACAGACAGTTAAATAATTGCTCCGTCCTCTCCTTTGAAAGGGGGAAATATTTCGCTGCATATCATGGCAAAAACACACCAGAGTTTTTTTTATATTTTATCTTAAGGCGTACATAAAACGTGTGTTTTCGAGTAACCCTCTCTGCTATGTATAGCGATCACGTGAATTTCCGGGATCCTCCCCCTGTGGGTTGGCGGTGAGAACGGACCCACCGCAAAATCCTGACTTGACCTTTTATTCTAACCAACACTAATGATGTGTTTGTGTGCGCGCGTGTGTGTGTATGTGTGATCAACGGGAGTAAGTAGTCTACAAAGGTTGGTACGCCACAAAACTCCTTTTATCTACCCTTCCATCGATCTGTCCTTCTCGGGGTTTCATACAAGATGCATCTCCGAGAAGTCGTGATTGACGAAACGCGAAGGAACCTTTGCAAGACGCAAGAATGCACCACGGTGCATATCTCTGTTTTAAAAATCGAGCGAGCGAATCCGCAGCTGTCATTAATGTTTTTTTACGGGAGAGGGGTGATGGGTGGGGTGGGGATTTCAACTTTTAAAAAGTTTACATCCCAGTAAACTCACACAATGTATGGATGGAAAGTTTGAAACCCTGAGGATGTAGAGTGTCCCTTTCTGCTCGTGTGCCATATAATGTCGATATTGGCACCGAAACCTTTTAGTGGCGGCAAAAGCGTACAAGAATGGCGGTGATGTCTTCAGTGCTTCCTCCGCAAACCCTTGTCCTCGGCTATGGCTGGAGGACATTTTCGCTGTCTCAGCTGACGTCACATTTCCTGCAGGCCCGCCAAGGACCGTCGGTGGAAATCGATTCTAGAAGTCAGGCAGGCGTCTGCTGATGGAATTACCAACTGTGCCCCGTCCAGCGGCCGCCGTTTCGCCTGCACGGCTCTATTTAAGGCGCCCTGGCTGCAAAGATAGAATCGCCATGGCCTGGGCGGATGCATTGACATGTTTTCGTTTTTCAGAACGTGTCGGTGATGCGGGGAAATTTTTTTTCCAAGGTCTTTTGAAAAGGGGTGCATCGCGTTCTGCCGGGGGCATTCAGATGATTCAGTTAAAAGTCAGAGTAGATGGTCGGCCCCTCCAGAATCGAAGGGAGTAGGTCTGAGCGAGCTTTTCAAACTGTTTTCATTCCGAGCGTGTTCACTGTGCAAATGCTTTACACCAAGGTTCTCCGAGAAAAGCCAAGTTGAATTTTGCCGAAGATGTCCAGACCATTCGGTTGAATAAAGTGGCAGAGGATGTCCAGCAGTTGGGTAGAATTTCCAACAAAATCATAAATATCTTCAGAGGCGAATGACATGTGCTACTACGTCCCGGACCCCACCCGTCATTCCCGTTGTCCCTGAGGGCTCGTTTGTCGCGTCCAAGTCAGCGTCGACCTTCCACTACTCTAGAAAATGAGCGTGGTGACACCTCTTTTCATGAAACTCCACTGGCTTCCTGTTGAGTACAGGATCCAGTACAAACTCGCCACTCTCGCCTTCCGTTGCTTTGACGGAACTCTGCCGCCCTATCTCTCATCTCTTCTTCAGATCTACCAACCCTCTCGCTCTCTCCGCTCAGGCTCTGAAAAACTTCTCTGCAAACCTAAAACCACCACCAAATCCTTTGGCCAGAGATCCTTTCACTTTCAAGCACCTTCTGTCTGGAATGCTCTGCCGTCATCTCTTCGTGGCATCACTTCTCTTCCTTCCTTCAAATCTAACCTCAAGACCCATTTTTTCCGTAAAGCTTTTTCTGTTTAGTGCCCCTAGGGCCTGACTGCTTCCTGAGAACCGTTAGCATTGTACATATCTGTATAAACTGTTTGTTTTGTTTTTTTGTTTGTTTTTTTCGTCTGTATGAATGTTGACTGAATGTCTGGTTTGTGTTGCTGTGTTGTTTTATATCATCTGCTTTTCATCTTTGTTTCTCTTACCTTGATGTATATTACTTTCATTTACATTCCTATTGTGTGTTTTTTTATTTCTATTTTCTTTTCTTTCTTTCTTCTAGGCGCTTTGAGTCTCACTGTGTGGGAGTATTGCGCGTTATAAGAGTGATCTATTATTATTATTATTATTATTATTATTATTATTATTATTATTATGGTAAGGGAGAGAAGGTGGAACTATGAGGGTTCCTCCAGCAAAACAGATTACCCAAATCATCCTTACTGTCATCGAGGTGGGCTTGGACTGAAGTCGGGGATCTGGTCAGATAGCCCTGACTACAGAACTGGGAAGAAGGCCCTTGACTGAGTGAAGACACTACTAGGTTGCCCGTCCAGTTACAAGGTTATTGATAAGGCTGCTGTTTGGTCACAAGGTCACAGCCTGGTTATTCTTGGCCGCAAGACAATCGTCTGGTCGGGGAGTTTTTGCATTGGTAGTTTACTAACGGAGAAAATGATTAGCCTGCTATACTAGTGTGGTCTCAAAGCTGCTGGTTGGTGATGGGACTCCTGACATTTAATTCAGTTACCGGGCTATGGATACGTTTTGTCGTTGTTGTTTGGTTTGATTTTTACCGGACTGCGTTACGGCGGGAAAGCAGTTGTGTTACCGTTCTGCACACAAGGCTGAAGGAAAGTTTTGAGAGAACTAGTTTTGTGAGAAACTTTAGTGTGTTTGGTCAAGCCACAAGGCTGATGATAAGCTGTTGACAGGACTTCTGTCTGCTGACAAGGCTAGCGTCTGGTCAGGGAGCAGGCGCCGACTTAAAACCCTGACCTGACTTTTGCCCTTTCTCATACCTCTGACAGGCTGTTTCGTTGCAGACAGTGCTGAAGAGGCAGCACAGGATCTTATGACGAATCCAGTATTTTCTGTGCCAATGTAAAGACCCGGCTTCTTGTTGTCTCTGTGGAAGATTGGAGTCATTTGAAGTTGTCCATTATTCCTGCATGAACACGTGAAGTTAACTTCTGCAGTATTGAAAAGGAGGCTTCTGACGGTTGGTTTGAGGCAATGTCACAGAGATTTGTATAGTTTACTGAGATGACGTGTCGTGAGACTCTCTCTCTCTCTCTCTCTCTCTCTCTCTCTCTCTCTCTCTCTCTCTCTCTCTCTCTCTCTCTCTCTCTCTCTCTCTCTCATTCGTCATATGGTGTTATTCGTCATCCTTAAGAAAATATGCTGCTATGCATACTTGATTTCCCATTTTTCCAAAGAAGTTCTGTCACAAACTGTCTTGTTTCATTACAACCAGAGTCTGTTTCATTGCTTTTAAACGGCATTCTTGTGCATTGAGGACAAGATTTGGTCACTTTCGTCCATGAACGAAACGTATTGTCATTCTGCCTCTCTCTCCGTCGTCTGTGTGGGTGCCGCCTATCACGGACTGCCTCCCCCAAACCCCTGCCTAGCCACAGTCTGTCTGTCTCTGTCGAGGGAGAGGACTAGAGACGCAGTAATTCACGCCACTCTTCCGTTTGCCCAACATCCTAATCCGCTCCCCACGTCCACTTGGAGGTGAGGGCTGGCCCGACTGACGCAGGCTGGCCCTGACGCAGACTTG